>QAOC01001082.1:0-59730 GCA_003255005.1 Begonia fuchsioides
TACTGAATGGCATCTTGATCACCTGAAGAAATATGATAATCCTCATTTATGTGACTTACAGAATGATAACTTTTAAAAAATTTCGGCCGACATATATGTACCCATCAAGCAGTAAGCATATATTTTGTACTTCAAGTACTATACTATACTTCCCACAAATGTAGAAAAGATGCAAGGGGAAAGCCATCAAACGTATAACATTTATGTAAAATTATAGCAAATAGCTTGAATCAAGAAAAATGTAGTTTGCACAAAGTAGAAGAGATGCAAGGGTAAGCATTTATATACAACAATATCAAATAGCTTGAATCGTGCCAAATAATTTTTTTTTTTTTTGCAGAAAGTGAATAGTAATTAGAACATGGATAATAGCTAAAATATGAACTAAATTACTAGTACTGATTAAAATTTAAAGGTAACATACCAAGCCAGTCGCTTCCTTTGACTGTATCATACATGTGCCACCTCCAGTCATCTTCAGTCATGTTTCCTAGGGCAGCGTTTATACCACCCTACACAGAATTTGAGCATGAACCTAGCTTTATGTAGATACATGAGATTCATAGTTACACCACAATACTTGGCTGAGCAACTCTATACCTGAGCTGCTACGGTGTGAGAACGAGTTGGAAAAGGTTTGGTAATGCAAGCAGTGTTGAATCCATGCTCTGAAACTCCAATGGCAGCCCTTAACCCAGCACCCCCAGCTCCAACAACGACAGCGTCGTACTCGTGATCAACGACAGTGTATGAAGAGCGAGCCGCAGCCTGCCAGCGCCATATTCTCATGTTACTAAGGCAGACAGAATATAACGGGGACGAAAGATGAAATAAAGTCGAAAAAGTGCAATTTAGTTATCCAGTTGCACAAAACATTCACGACGAAACAAAGTTAAGCTGACTAGCTGAATAAAAGCCCCCACGATATCGTACTTGACGCCATTTTACATCAGCGAAACACGAAAAATGAGGAATCGACGCATCAACAGAAAAACATAAGCAAAAGATAAACGATGATTAGTGAAAACCTGAGTAGATGGAATTCACACACCACCACATCTTTATCGGGATCAACCTCCGGAACAATCCTGCTCTCCGACGCTCCAATGGCGTCTAAAAGCAAGCAAGGCAAATGCAACGGAGAAATATAAATGAAGACGCACTAGTTGGCTGGAAATCGTTTACTTGGGGGTTCAACGATATAGTTTATGGTTTGACTGGACGTCCAACAATACGTGATCAGACAAATTCTTTGCCTACTATTCTGTAGAAAGTCTTTTAGTTGTATTCTCTCCTTCTTGTATAATAACTCAATATTCCTTGCAACAGTTCTCCAATAAAGCATAACAAAAGACGGTTGAAAATATCTGAATACTTCCTTGAAGCTATCTGATTCTACTAATCTGAGAGATAGTTCATCTTTGATCAACATTTTTATTATTACTTTACGTCCACCTTCTTGAGAAAAAAAAGAGGCATTGGATGAGAAGCTTTCTGCCTCTTGCTTCGTCGGAAATACTAACTTATGCTGCTTAGCATCCTCAGTAGATAAATATTTTTTGCAGGATGACAAATGTCTTGACAAATTTGATGTACCATACTTCCTTGGATGACAATCGTAAACCGCACCACAATATTTGCACTCTCCTTTAGGATCCTCAGAAGAAGTATCGATCAATGAATAATGTTCCCAAACTGTAGATCTCAAAGCTCTTTTCTTTGTTGTAACATTTGTATCGGTTCCAGTGCTCGATGTACTTGTCATCCTGCAAAAGAAAAAAAAGAAAGTCAATTTATGTGTCTATTAAATGATAAGAAACAAACGGCCAACATAAAATATAATAATCATGCAAAAATGAAAGACTCCGGTGGCACCCGAGAAAAGGATCAATTAAAGCTTCAAAAATGCAACCTACGATGCAAATTATATACGAATAGGACTAGACTGACGAAAACTATTAAAGCACAAAAATCTACAAAAATGACCAAGTCATAATAGAGAGCTGGCCATGGTAAAATGTGAAAAGAAGAAAACAACGTCTAACAGTTGAACAAAACAAAAACCAGTGGACAATAATGAATATAATCGAACAAATACAATGATTAAGGATTGCAGAAATATGATAACTACAACAAAATCCCTAAATAAAAAAGCTCGATAACCAGCCAAGCCTTCGAGCAGTCAATACATCATAAATCCGGTAAAGAGAAACTAGCTCAAAACAGACTAATAACAAGAAAACAAAAACAAGAACAATTGTTTTGCCAAAATATAGCATTTCTCTGGTGTGGGTGGCTCTTGGATATAGTACGTGTTGTGCTCCACTAGTTGCCTGTAATACACAATTTCATGCTTAGCCACAAACTGTGATGCTTGGAAGCCATTAATACTCAAGTTAAGTGCGGAGAAAGGGAAAATAGGTAAATAATCACTTCAAATTAGCTAAACACACGGACAAAAAAGCAACGTTTATATGATCCATATACTAATCTCACAAGGCTTCCAAACGAAATAATCTCCCGAACTTGAAGGGTTGCGACATAATAAGATTTTTTCTCTACAAAAAGTTAATTCAAACATCGTATGGATACATAGCTAACTTGGAGATCATAGATGTTGACTGCAATTTCCAAACGATGTCCTTTACAAAATCAGACGCACATCAGAGACAGGAAATACTCACTTGCAAAATTAAAAAAAACCCAAAAAGAAGCAAGTTCAACCATACCTTCACACAAATCAGACACGAGTTCCAAGGTAATCAAAATGAACTTGCTAAAACCCTAGAACTTCTAAGTTGCCCTAACCCGCGGGTAACTTCTGTGATAGAAGACATAAGTTCTGTCTTCTGATATAAGGAGCAGCGAAAGGGGCGGGTAAATTCGAGGAAAAACGGGTCCCGCGAGTCGGTTGGGTAATTACCCTAACCCGATTCTAACACGTAACTTTAGAGTTATTAATTCAAAAATTCACACCTGGTTCATCTTCTCCAAGTCGTGCATCACTCTTCACATCTTCTTTAATCGACTACTTTTCTATCTAATCATCACTTGGCGACCCAAATGATCGCAAATAATAAGCCAGCAGAGCTCTGCAAACCCATTTCTACCAAATCTGTGAAAAAAACACCTCGAAAATACCAATATTTCGTTATGATTTCCAGTTTTACTTTTTCATTCATGCAACCAATCAGTCTGTATTTTCAATCCTCTGCTTCTGGTCTTTTTCGTCCTCTACTAGAAATTAATTTCCATCTATCTTTATTTTTGACACATTCTCTTCAAAACTCTTGCAAACAAAACAATGGCTTCTCTGTCTAAGCTTGTTTGATCGGACTTGTTGCACTCCTCGTCACTGTCCTCTGTTCCATGCCTATTGTCAAGACAGAAGATCCAGATTCTCCGACGCCATCCCAGGCCTCTCCGGCCAGTTCTTGTAGTGTTGAAAAAAAGCCAAGCTCATGGTTTGAAACGTTGTTCTATACGATCGATGACTTTAATAGAGGAAGTTCCAAATCCCCACTCTCTAAAACAAAGAGGTTTCTCTATCCATACCCCTCATTTTCCTCTTTCTCTCTTAAAATCTTCTTTAACTGAAATTTACCAATGGCTAAAACAAGAAACCACAGTTGCCACCTCTCTTTCTAGGCAGAAGCTTTAAACCTAAAGTTCTTTCTCTTCCCTTTTTAGAGAGCCTCGAGCCTCTCAAAAACAGTCTCTTTCTCATGCCAATTGGTTGCATATTTCTCCCTCTCCATTAACTTTTTCCTCTCGTAGTCTCCATGTCGAAAGTCGTTATTTCTTTCCTTTTTCTATAACCTAACGATTTCTTTTCCCTAAAGTCAGAATTTCTTGAGCTTTCAAAGTAGCTCTTTAAAACCTCTTACCCACTATCTTGGAGCCTTCTTAAAGGTCTAAATTCCTCATTACTCTTATTAAAAAAAAAGATAATTCTCTCATCTTAAGTTTTACGAACATGGTAAAACCAACCTCCTTTCCTCTCTATTTCATTTCCTCCTCCTTTCATTCTCTCTCTCTCTCTATATATATATGATGGCATGATGCTATGTCCATTCCTTGACGAGGGATGTCAAAGAATATCTCTAGGAGATTTCCCACGCTTTGAGCGTGGTTTGTTCTTTGTTATTCTCCTACCAATCTAAGTGATTTATTGAACAATTAGTTTGAGTACAAGAGTACTCTTTTCAAAATCCGTTATACTTAAGATTTTGATTGAGTTGCGGAGGTTTTCTTAATAAGATATGTGTCGTGTTTATCGTCGCATATAAATTGATCTCAATACTTGTCGATCGAGAGCGCCACTTTTGCTTGCTTAGTGACCTTTATTTCTCAACACTAGTTCGTCGATGATAATTTATAGGGTGTTAGGTGCCAATTGGTAGCTTAATTTATCAACAATCAGAGTGCTAGTTAGGTTAGTTCAATTATCACTATCGATAATCAAGCTGCAAATTTTATTGTTCACTTAGCATCGAGGATAAAAAAAAGCTTTTCTCTTTTTCACTTCGATAAATTAATTAACAACGTAATCTTATAAAATTTACTCGTAGCAATGATTCAATTGCTAATGGGGCAAAACAAGTCTAATAGTGACATCAATTACGTGTTAATATTTGTCCGGTAAATTATTCAAATATGAATAAAAATAATTAAACATGTCCTCAAAAGGACGAATCGAACTAAATAGGGAAAGTTCTCATCAAGTATATTTTTAAAAAGTAGAATAAGATCTAGCATATGGTCGACTTCAATATCACATAAGCTAAATTTGGCATCACTGCTTAAGTAGTTAAAAAAGGTCATTGCTGAGGTGAGTCGACTAAGCTCCGTACCAACTGAACTTTATCTTTTGATATTGAAAATACAATGAGCATGATTGCTACAATAATTGAACTACTATAAATGTATAGTAATTGCTACAATAATTGAACAAGTTCCAACTTTGGTTGGCAATGTGAACTCTCTCCTCCTGGTCAAAATAAATGGGAAGAGATCAAAACTTAGGTCAAAATAAAACAATTAAAGGAAACATTGAATTCAGCCAATTTATTTCCAAGTTGTCAACTCTTGGTCAGAATGATCAACTGAAGGCTAATTCCAACCCTAATTTGGTCCAAATGGGTAGACGTTGACCATTGTAGGCTTGTAGCTGGAAATAGTGGATAGGGTTGATCTTAACTTCCCCTACTCTAAACCATTCTCTGACCAGCAACTCGAAAGCTGAACTGTTTCTTCGTTTGAGCCCTATATAATGGGTTCCAGTGGAATCCGATCCATCACTAAACCGTTGGAAGAAAGATGGAACTACTCCAAGAGTCAGCCGCAATCTACCACGGAGTTTCGCCAAGCAAGATAAAGGAAATGGCCGAGGACTTCTTCATCTCCCAGAACACCGCTGGCGGTGGAGAGAAGGCAAAACTCCGGGAGCTCTTTAGCTTCATGATGGCAAATGAGTCCACGTCTACCCCGATCAACGGCCGTCCCTTACTCAAAGATAGAGTATCCAGCGGTGGCGTCTATTGCTCCATAATGTGAAACATTAGGTTTTCTTCGATAATCAAACTGTTTGTTTTCTTCTTCTGCTGCTTTGGATAAGCTAATGGTAGACGCAAAGCATTTAAAGTCCAATAAAATGATCCAAACAGATGAAACTGTTGGATGAACTGTGTGTACGTTCGACTTCTTGGAAATGAGATTTTTTCAGTGGAGTGTTTGTTATTCCTTTTCGATAGCTAGAGAGTTTGATTGTCTCTAATAGCTCTTAGCTATCTCCACCAGAAAATCCTTTTATTCCTTGGTTATTTCTAATCGCTTTTCTTTCTTCCCATTAAATCTTTTTCTCCGTCGTTTTGATAATTGAAGAAGAACTGCTCGGCAGATGGAACAACAAAGCCAGGGTCTGTGAAAGGGAGTACGGATGCAGTTGTGATGGGAAGGAAACGTGATCAGAATACTCATTCTTCCAACCATAGCTTGCCCCAAGCTAGTCATCTTCTGCTCTCCGACCCTGCTCCTTCTGTTATTTCCAGTAATACAAAGGAACTGTTCTAGGGGGATCATTGCGTTCAATTTGCTTTTTTTTTATAACGTGATGCAAACGATGAATTTGCTTACTACCCAAAAAGATAATGTTTAATCTCTTAGGAGCCAAAATATTATGATACACAGAAATGGGCAAGATGTAAGGCAAACCATGTCCGGTTGTCCATTTGATTATATACAAAAATGAATTCTGGTGAATCATGACCAGTATAATAAAAGAAACCTTGGCTCCGTTTCATTCAGTCTTCTCTCCTCTAGCAGTAGCAACAATATTTTTGCAATGACGATGGTGAAGCATACGAATAATTAAATAATCTTTCGTATTTTTCTTGTAACGTGGCACACTTTTTAGAAAATTTTGATGAATTGTGTCCCCCAGACGCTCTAGTAAGGGTCTTATGAATCATTATGAGATTATTCGATCTTTGTTATCAATACTTTGGCTTTCTATCGACATTACGGAAGGGTTTTGATTGGACGCATGACAAATCATGTGCGCGATCGATTAGGATTCCTAGTGAGCTTTGTGATTCCCTTCTTGTTGTTTTTTGTTAGATTCAAGATTCTAATATCAATTTTTATCGTCGTATTTTTCAACAACTCATTTCTTGACAATAACGTTCTTCAACTTAAATATGCCAATTCCCATTCTTGACTCTCTTTAACATTTTGCAATTCCTAATACTCAGATTTAATGTGCCCTTCCTCACAAAAGAAACAAGTTATATCCTAGTTCCTTAACTTTGATTTGTCCCTCAAACCATGAACGCTATCATGCCTATGTTGTCTGAGTCTCTTATTCTTCCCCAAACGACAAGGCTCTCTCTCTGAGACTCGGATCCATCTACAATTACCTGCTTCATTTTCTCATCTGACAGCAAAACGTCATAAACCTCTTTTAAATATAGACTTTTCCTACTATATAGTCATCTATTGAAAGTACTAAATGAAGTGGGCAACGAACACAGTAGAACTAATGTTGATCCTCCTCGTCATACTTGCATCTTATAGTCTCCAAATCTGAAACTAATTCTTTGAACGCGATCAAGTGGTCTTTGACCAAATCATCTTCTAACAACTAATGAGAATATAGCAACTTACTCATCAAGGTTTTCTTCATACACAACGTCTCTAATTTTACCCATAAAGTGGTAGTCTTCTAATTCAAAACGTCTGATAAAATCTGATTTCATAAAGGCAGAAGTATCACAGATATAGATTTTCTATCATTCCAATTTTTTTCTCCTTCACTAAACATGTGTATTTTATCCAGTCCACATAACGCGTCGTCCGAATTCATGTGCGCAAGTGCATCTCGCAACTTCACTTGGCACACCTTAAATCCCTTGTTCTAATCAAATAACAGGATATCAAACTTGAATGAACTCATCGTTTAAAAACACCAGCTTTGACAAAATACTTAATTCCCAACAAATTTGTAACAAAAAACAAAGTCAAAATAAAAATAAAAACATACAAAGAATATACCACTCAATTATAAATCAGAGTTGAAATATTCTAATCGATAATGAATAGTCCCAAAACAGAAATATTTCACTAAAACAATATCAAAGTCCAAATATTGCCAAATTAATGGAATTGACCCAAATTTCAGAAATTCAAATTGAACCAGAAATATTCAACTAAATGACAATCCAAATATTCTTCATAAAAATAAAGTTGTCAACTTAATCTTTTGAATAACCTGAGAATACCACTGTGCAAAATTGGATGAATCAGGATGAAAAGAATCATGCTTCTCTTCGCCTTTAAAACGAAACCCATATAGTTCATACGACGAAAGGTGAACTTTGAGTTCTATGATTTCTTCTCGATTTTCTCTCTGAATGCGTGTGTGAACTAGTATGGTCGTCCATAAGAAGATGTTGCATGTGTTTTTAGAATAGCTTGTGCACGGGAAAATGGAGTTTCTATTACACTGAAATTCTTCATTTTTGAATATACATACATATATATATATATATATCTATATCTATATCTATATATCTATATCTATATATCTATATTGAAAGAAATCAAAAGTTAGAAAAATTGAATTTTTAAAGATTAGAAAGAATAAAATATGGAAGTGAGAACGATTTGTAAATTCTTGTTATCTTTTCATTTCGTTCATTCATTGTATATAATACAAAAAAACATAAATAATATTAAAAATAAAATCAAATCAAATAGTAATTCTTACCCTCTTTATTTCTAAATCTCATAATAATTTTCTTACTTTTTAGTACTAAAACAATATTATCTTCTTTCACAAGGCTTGAAATGACCTGAAACTTGAACTAATAAAAACTAGACATTTGGAGCATATAAATTTATGGGTCACACGTTAAATTTAGTGATCTTTTGTCCATTTAAAAGTCAGACGAAATCTGGTCTAAAAATTAACGAGTTTTTATTACTATTTATTCATTAAATTTAATGTTCAGTGTAGATAGATATAATTGTAGTAATTTAGAAATAAATTTGCAAAATATATTTATATATGTATATTTCACATTTGTTCTAACATTTTACTTTGTTTTCTACTATGAAATTTTGGATACAAATACAATGAAAAGTTTTTCAAGAAATAAACATGGGATGTAATAAACTTTTTAATACCATTCCTTTACGTAATTTTCGATAATAACTAAACACTGATCTAAGAAAATAAAACTTGTTTTGTCTTAACTCAAGCTTCTAAATGAAATGACATTTGATTGCAATATATTTGGCTAGATAACATTTAGACATATTGACAAATGCAAGTAGGGTAGGGTAGTCTTTAATTCGTGCCAGCTTGGGATCTAAACAGATTTTATTTTTGATTTTGAAGCCAAAACTAAAAATTATGAGGTTTCGTTTCATTTTGATTCAGCGGTGATTTCGTTTCATTTTTATTTTTTAAAAACTATTTAAAAAATATTATTTTTCAATTTAAAATAAAAAATTCATTTAAAAATCCTTATACTAACATTTTTTTTGCATTCAATTATGAGGTAATTGGTTTTGTTTTCGCATTGTACTAAAACTAGATTAAAAAAAACCCCAATCCGAATTGGTTTTTTTTGGAAATTCTAACTAAACTTATTTGAACTGAACTGATCAGTTCTACTGGTCGGTTCATTTCCTCTTACCCCTAACCAAATACTTATATAGATAGATGCATCAATTTTCTTTGACTTTTAATGGAGTTGCAATTTCTCATGTAACATCTTTGAATATCAATAGACTGAAAGCCCCAACATCTTGGATTTTCTCATAATCACGAATTATCAACCATGAAAATCATCTTACCACCTTGGATTCTATATTGGTAGAGAAATCTCTCAGAAAGTCAACAAGAATAGCAATGCTCGCTCTCAATTGCCTCACTGTATCTCAAGTTGAAACTCTACTCATTTTACATTTAGGCTCTTGAGTCACATAGCTCGCGAGCAAGCTTGTGAAACTTTTTAGGTCAATTTGTGAAAACTTGAATGTTAGGCTTCCTAAATTCATTGGATTCGGCAAATCATATATCTTTAGTGGCTTAGTTCAACAAGTTAGGCATTTTAAGACCCGGCAATCATGTTTGATGCGTCAGCAACTTACATCTTAAGAAATATTATAAAAATATAAATATATCAATATGGTTATGCTCTAAACGTAATTTTGTAAAAAAAAATTAGTTGAGGCGATAAAAAAGTTGTTGCTACAATAACTTATGTAATATGTTACAGCTAAAAAAAAACGTCTACTGTAACAACCAACTTTTTAATGTAAAATAACGTTATATGAATATAATGTTTAATGGTTAAAGAATGAAATGTGCTAATAAAAGATGAATATGGAGACATGAATATGGAGACGAATTAGAAATAATATTGGTATTTACCTAGTTCCGAGGTTTTAGGGTCTTCACATGGAGTTGATTTCTTCTAATGGAATTTCATAGACTAGTACATGAAACTACAGCAACAAGAATTTATTGAATTGGAAAGGTATAGAGAAAGTTATGGATCTTAGAACCCAACGGTTGGTAACAAATGTCGGGTTGGAATTCGGTAACAGAGTAGTTTCTGTGTTTCAATCACATCATGCCTTAGAAGAGCATAACTATCAAAGTGTTCTTCTACAAAGTTGTAGTATACGTCTGGATAAGAAGATTTATAGGTAGATCGTTTCTATTAAACTTCTGGAGAGAAAGTTATGTTTATTTGAAGTTGTGAAGGAAAACCAGACTATAAAATTATGGACTTTGAGCAATGTTCAGTATTTCGTATATTTGATTATGTTAAAATCATAATTTGAAGTTTCAGTCTTCTACAACGTTACACTACACTCAATAAGAAAAAGATTAGTTTTGAATTATTGAGATCTGAGTTGTGGAACGAAAGTTATGAAAATTTTAAAAGGGGTCAACCCTTGAAACTCTCGAGTTTTATTAAGGATCGACACCTTGAATGAGAGGTCAACGTCTTATTGCTGAAGTATTAACTTTTCAATAAAATTTTAGGAAAGTAAATCCATGATTAATTAAGGATAGACTAATAGAAAAGTGCCACTTGGAAAGGATGGTGACACCTCATGTATGAAGAGGTAGTGAGCTTGGATGGCCACACCTCATGCTTGAACATGACTCACCTTCCAAAGGGATAAAATTTGTTGGAATCTTCACCTATTAGCAATCCTGACTCTCAGTTCTCTCTCTCAGCTCTCTCTCCTCTCTAAATCCTCTTCAAATTCGTGTGAGAAAAGTAAGGTTTGTGACAAAAGTGTGAGGTTTTAGTGTTTTGTGCAAGAATTTTTGGTGTTTAAGAGCTAGAAGTGCAAGAGAAGGAAAAACCTACGACTCAAGCCCTAAGGTACCAAGAAATTCCTTTACAATGTTTATTTTGGCTCTGTAATGACTTATAAGGGATGAAATTTACGTTACATGGTTAAGAATACATGAAATTGTGAAGGTAGTTTATGGGTATACACTTTATAAGTCATGTTAACTAGTTTCTGAAATGTAAATTTTACAAAGTCTTTGAGTTACAATTTGGTCATGATCTCTTCCAATGAAGTGTAGCCAACATTCTAAGGTTTAGATTTGTTTCTTATGCATTCTGATCTGATTAGTGTAGCAAAAGTTGTGTATATCGGAAGTTGAGGTAAAAGCAGGGTATGAACTACTAGGGTCATGTTATACCCGATTTTAAAGATGTAGAATTTATAAGGCCTTTAAGTGAGAATAAGATCACAATGTCTTCTGAAGAAATGTAGTAGACGTCTTAAGCATGAAATTAATGCATTAAGTGTTTTGATCAGAGTTTTGCAACAAAATTTATGAATGCCGAAATTTTCTGGTAAAATAGGGTATTACGAGTTTTATTTTATTTTATGATGTTAAGATATATAAGCAAGCTCATTGGATCCTTAAGGACTCAGAATACTAAGCCTAAGCTAAGGAGATCAAGTAAGTAATCATTGCATGTGTTTGGCCCCTCGTGGGACTACATCACAAAGGATAAGATAAAATGAGAATGTGTTTGATTACTTAGATATCCATTAAGTAAGAATGTCTTAGGAGTTGTTTTTTTTATGATAATGTTATTAATGATATTCTGTTAGGGTGTATCGCACTGTACACAAACCCATGTTTAACTATATATTATATGAGTTTTGCGCTATTTTATTTGATGAATATTTTGATTAACAATGTCTTATTTCAAGTAAATGTCGTGTTTACTATGATTTCTAATTAAAGTCTTCCGCTATGTTTTAACGAAAAAGAATTCAAGAAAAACATTTTTAAAGGAACAAAATTTTTACCGCAATCATTTTTTAGTAAAGTTTTACGGGGTGTGACATCGTATTTGTTAAAACCCATGGTTAACTTATAGTAAAACAAAGATTTTCGAAAACTTTAGGTTAAGAAAAGTATCCAATAACTTTGTGCTAAAAAGAGAATGTGAACGAAGAAATCTCATAAAACCTGGAGTCCTATAAATTTATTTTAAATAATTTGGGTCATTGTTTCGAACTATTCGTGGTTTGGCATAACAATTCAAAATATGAACATGAAGCCAAATTTAAAAACAAATTCACTCATAATCATTACTATCACAAGAAAATATTCAACAACTAGCTTAGAGTAATTTCTCAAAAAAAACCAATAATGAAATACGGATTACATTTATAATCTATATAAAGAAAATTCGAATAATGTGCAAACAACGATATGGGGTGGTGACCTCATGTTTTTTAAAAAAAAAATAGCAAATTAATTAATTTTTATTCTACCTTATATTCAACATACAATCTAANCGACCTCATGTTTTTTTTAAAAAAAATATCAAATTAATTTTTTTTTATTCTACCTCATATTCAACATATAATCTAAGCTAATTTGAAATGTTTTTGGCATTTTTAATATTTATACAATTTATTATAATTTTATTATTTAAATATTTTTGTTCGATATGTTTTTCCAAATTTCAAATTATTGATTATCTTCCCTTGATACTTATTGACTAAAAAAACATTATCAAAATTTGTCGAAACTTTTATCTTGATCACAATGCAAGAAGATAATTTAAAAGATATGCTAAAATATGTGGCACAACGAGAGTTACCTCTCTCAATGTTTGATCACGAGGGAACCGTAACATTTATACAACAATACATTAATCCAGGCTTTAAGCGAATTCCTCGCAGTACATTGCGAGGCGACATAATAAAATTATATGAGAAAATGAAAAATAACTTGCTTCTTTTATGGAGTGCACCCAATGCACTCGGTTATATTGTTGTGACTTCGCATTTCATTGATGCGAATTGACAACTTAATAAACGCATTTTAAGTTTTCGGAGTTGTGAATACCCTCATAGTGGTATCACAATTTAATGATACATTGTTAGTATTCTACAAGAATACAACATAAGAGATCAAATTTTTAGTATTACGTTAGATAATGTTTCCGCTAATGATGTTTGTGTTAATCAATTTAAAAAATATTATCATTTCGATAGTACTCAGTCTTCCCTTTTTCGTATGAGGTGTGTTTGCCATATTTTAAATTTGATTGTTAAAGATGGCATGCAATTTATATCACCGCATATCGATTCAATTAGAGGTGCAATTTCTTTTATTTCTTCGTCAAACGCCCGACAACAAGAGTATCGAGAATTTTGTAAAGCGGCTAACCTCAAACCTAGGAAACTAAAAACCGATGTTTCAACTCGGTGGAACTCAACATATCTAATGTTAGAAAATGCTAGACCGTATTTGAACGTCATTTGTGATTTTATTAGTCAAAAGACACAATGTTTTACTTTGGATATGTGTAGTTGTGATATGACTAATCTATTTCTCGAATTTTTGCAACTATTTTTTGAAGCCACCAAAGAATGCTCGAGAATTTATTACCCGACTACGCATCTTGTGCTTCCGTGGTTCGTAAGATTGACTTCTACTTTTGAAAGATATAAAAAAAATTGATGCATTTAATGAAATCGTAACTTCAATGGAATTTAAATTTCATAAATATTGGCTTCAAGTACCTTCTATTTTTTCATTTGCTAGTATTATGCATCCAAAATATAAAATCAAGGGCACCAAGTTGATGCTTCATAAAATTTTGGAGAACCTAGGTTTCGCCCCCGTATGCAGTCCAAACATATTGCGTAGCGACCTTGCTACTTTGTTTGGTACTTACCAAACTAGATTTTCCGGTGCACGAACTCATACTTCGTCCGATGTGGCATCGACATCGGGTGGTAGTTCTGGTTTCGGAATAGCATTAAATCCTATGGATGCCATTGACGCCCAACTAGAAAGCGATGTTCATTTATATGCTTTCGATAATAGTGAACTCGACGTGTATTTGGAGTCTCGAGTTCGAATTGCTTGAGACGAGGCATTCGACATATTGGGTTGGTGGAAATCCAACGAAGCCATGTATCCCGTGATCTCGAACATGACACGGGATTTACTAACACTGCCTATCTCAACTGTAGCTTCGGAGTCGGCTTTTAGTGCAGGTGGACGCGTGTACGAGGATCGGAGGGAAGTCTGGCACCGGAGCTCGTGGAAGCATTTATTTTCATGAAAGACTGGAGCGACGCAGTCACGAGGGACCAACAACGAGATGACGCACTTGCAGAGGAGTTCAAAAACTTTGAATTTGTAGACTAGCTGCGACGTCGTACGTTAGGTGTTCAAGAACTTTTTACCTATGGTTGTACGCATGTACATTTCTGATTTCATGTAAACGGTAACAATTGTAATCGTTTGATATTTTGCACATGAATGACACTTAGATGGGTGCCAACCTAGTTAGGATGCATCTAAGTTGTAGTGATGCAAATGTCAACCATGGTAATGCAAGCAACTTTCCATTCTTCTTTTGGTTTTTCATTTTCCTGAAATAAGCTTAAGTGTCGACCGCTTAGCTAGGGTGTCAATGGCATTTATACGAAGGTGCTGACCGCACCTTCGTATGCCAACGTTTAGGGTGTTGACCGTAATGTAAGGGGTCAACCCAGTTCAATATAGAGCGTTTTAGGGTGTCGACCGCACAGTCTGGTGTCGACCGCATCTCCTTGAAGAGCGTTGATGGTGTCGACTGCAACATAAGGGGTCGACCGCAGTTCAATACAAGCGTTTTAGGGTGTCGACCGCACAGTCTGGTGTCGATCGCATCTCATTCCAGAGCGTTGATGTGTCGACCGCAATGTTAGGGTCGAACGCAATTCAATACAGAGCGTTTGAGGGTATCGACCGCACAATCTGGTGTCAACCGCATCTCCTTGAAGAGCGTTTCTGGTGTCGACCGCCAAATAAAGGGCCGACCGCAGTTCAATAAAGAGCATTTTAGGGTGTCGACCGCACAGTCTGGTGTCGACCGCATCTCCTTGAAGAGCTTTTCTGGGGTCGACCGCAGTTCAATACAGAGCATTTCAGGGTGTCGATCGCACAGTCTGGTGTCGACCGCATCTCCTTGAAAGCGTTTATGCTGTCGACCGCAGTGTAACAAGGTGTCGACCGCGGGCCCCATTAAATCCCAGACCGGTGCCCTAAAATCACAATTTTCCAACGACTTTCGATGAATTCTGACAAGCCACTCCAATTTCTTCGTGTTTTCGCCCTTCTCTGTGCCGAATCGTCAAGCGTAGAGGTAACTACTACTACTCTACCTACATTTTACCTATTCGTTTGAAATGGCATCCACGTTGCGCTAAAAAAATGTAAAGTTTCCAAAAAATCAAAGGTCACCTCCGTTTCGATTCCGGAGGAACCTATTGTAGGGCCCTCGTTTGATTCTAGTTTGTACTTAGATTTAGAATGTCAACAAATTTTTTTATCTGATTTCCAATGCAAGTCCATTATTCCAAGCCGTGTTTTCCAACCGAATTCCATCCGTAACCTACTGATTCACGAGTTATTCGATCGTGTTGGTTTGTCTGAGTTGTTTCAATTTCGGAGACCGTATTACGAAACCTCAATTCACATGTTTTATGCTAATTTTTCGTTTTCACCAAACCCTTTACAAGTGTCTAGTTATGTGTACGGTGAACGCATAACTATCACGTCTCGTAAGCTCAACGAGATGTTTAATTGCATAGGCAACGAGAGAGCCTCTCGCTACTACGAGCCTTTCACCGAGCCTCCTTGTGTCGAAACGAGTGAATACACTCAGTTTCTTTGGTCCGTTGTGAAAAATCCCGACACTCACCTTCCCCCTAAACCAAAAACCAATGACTTGAACGTCACAGCTCGTCTTGTCCACCAGATGATCTCCTACAACCTCCTACCTAGGGATGGACATAGGGATCACGTGAGTTGTATGGATTTGCACGTTCTTTACCATATTTTCACTGGAACCAACTTTAACGTTGGTTATGTAATTTTAAAAAGGATGATTGATCTCTTTGAAAACTTGTCCAAGTCAATGCCGTTCAACCTTTTGTTGACGAAAATTTTCCACCAATACGGTGTCAACTTTCCTTCCTCTGAGACACCTCTCCCGGTTAGGAGAGTCGACACCTACACCCAATCTACCCTTGCGAGAATGGGTATTGTGGAAAACACCGACGGCGAGTGGATCTTCAAAGCCGATCATTCTGGTTCGACATCACAACCGCTCCAGCACAAGGGCGCTGGGCAAGACCAAGAACAAGAAGCTGAAGCAGCTATTCGTCCTCGTCAACCAACAACCCGCCGGATTGAGGCGTTTTTGCACGACCACCGAGAATTTTTGGAGAATTCATTTGAGAGAATCCACCGACGCCTTGACACGATGGATGCCCGCATCTCAACCTTGGATCGGAGGTTCGACGAGGCACAAAACAGACATTGGGCTGGGAGTTTTACCAACTCGCCAGAGGCCATACCCACCGCTGCTCCACCTGCATCGGACGATCCCTCTGTGGAGTAGATTCGTTCTTCTGTAATCTTTTCGAACAATTAGTAAACTTTTTTGTAACTTATTTTACTTTTTATTTGGCACAATGAATGATTTCGGTGTTTATATTTCAATTCGTACAATGCATGATTATTAATTGTTACCTCTTTCACGAATTGATTTAAAATCGGATGCTATATATGTTGAATGTTATTGATTTAATGTTTTGATGCTATTGTTTTCGAGTTTCTTTGACATTTTAATTCAATGATATTGTTTTCGTGTTCCTTTGGCATAATGGAGGCGCTACATACAAACGTTATCATGCAAATATTTTTTGGATTGCAGAAAACAATAGCCATAAATTTTTCATCAAAATTTAAAATTACACAATACGAAAAGCTATAAAACTTCAATATACGAAAAAAAAATTTCTATGTTGGGCTCGTCTGGCTTGGCTCGTTTAGGCTCGACAGGCTCGGTCTGGCTCGCTCGTTTAGGCTCGAGGCTCGCGAGTCAGTTCGAGCCAATTTTTTTTGAAAAAAGCTCGAACGAGCCAGCTCGAATAGACTCGACAGGTTTAGCTCGACAGGCTCGACAAGCTGGCCGTCCCGGGCTCGAGCCGGCTCGTTTGACACCACTAGAATGAAGGTTGTAATGATATTCAATGAAGTTATAATTTTTGGAAAAGTTAGAATAAATATTCTAATAGACCATTTAACCTTATATTTTTGTTAATAGGATATTGGTAAGAAAAGCTATGGAATTCTAAAGTTGAGAATAATTGAAATTCGAAAACTAGAAAATGTTTAATAATAACAAGATGCTTTACTTCTTCAAAGTTGTAGTATATGTAAAAATAAAAAAATTAGTTAATCATGTAAAT
Organism: Begonia fuchsioides; assembly: GCA_003255005.1. Lineage (NCBI taxonomy): Eukaryota > Viridiplantae > Streptophyta > Magnoliopsida > Cucurbitales > Begoniaceae > Begonia > Begonia fuchsioides. Next base: position 17,323 of record QAOC01001082.1, read on the forward strand.
CGAACATGTGTAAGAAAAGTTGTATAATTCTTAAGTTACACTATGTGCTTATGTTGCAGTTGGGTTGGACAGGTCGATCCATGTATAAATTATTTATTTAAACCCAAGTTTTGATGAGAAGCGAATTCAATTATAGTTGCCTCCTCTCTCACGCCTTCCATAGACAGACGAAGAGATCTTTCGAGATTAGGAACCTAGAATGTAAAAGTTTTCTTTATACCAAAAGTAAATAAAGAAATTAGCAAGGAACGAATCTTACCCAATAAACAAGAATAAAGAACAACTGACTCTAAGACCTTGCTCACACCATGATATCTTCGAAGGTAATTTTTATGGTTAAGTCGTCAAGATTGAATCGTTATGGAAGAAGATGAATAAAGTATGATTATTAATAACAAGAGTTTTGAAAACTGAAAATCTCTAAGACTTTAGGAGATTTTTATTAAATATAGGTCTAAGATGTTTTCTAAACATAATTTCTTTAACAAAGTTCTAATAGACATCTCAGCAAGTAATGTGATATTTGAATCTCATTAATCGGATATTGGGCAAAAAGTTATGGTGTTTGAATATCTGTCAAATATTAGAGTTTCCAAATAATAACGTGAAACTAGACGGTTTCTAAATCGTTGAAAACAAGATCGTTAGCAATTCTATTTAAACTTTTCTCCTTCTACAAGTTAAAGTACACTTCAAAATAAATAAGTGGACACCCAAATCGTATTAATCAGATTTTCCTTCCAAAATTATAATATCCTTAAATTGACTAAAAATATTAATTTAAGCAAAATTTTAAGTGAACTATCTTATGATATACGTTTATCAACTTATTGAAATATTCTAATTACCACTCTAAATTAAGTGAAGGATTAAATGTAAGTAACATTACACGTATTTTATATCTTCAGAGACTTACATCATAAAGTGTTAGGACTTTCTTGCTTGATAACATGTTTATGATAATAATAAATTGATATGATAAGTGACAGTGCTTGAGTTTGTCTCGTATCATTATACGACAATAAACTGATTGGTTGAGTCTATATTGGAACTGCTTAGATTGAGTCAATGTGAAGTGGTCGATCAATTGTATGACATGAATTATTTACTTTTAATATGTCAATATTAGGATAATATCTCAAAGATAATATTGCAATATATATTTTGAGGATGTGAACATTCACTGACTAAGCATATATATATATATATATTCATGCATTTATGATTTTAAAGAAAAGAATAAAATTAATTTTCATACATGAGTTTTCAAAACATAGTATAATGATTCCAACAAATATAAGAAGTTGATTTCTAGTAGAGACCATACGAGACTATCTCGAGGGAGGCTTAATGATATCAAACTCCTCTAGTAGTAGGTCGAAACAACCTATAAATGGTATGTGTATGATTTGTTGTGGGACGAAGTCGAAGTAGATGGTTGTCTACGAAGTTTGGACCGTAGTTGCATCATCGATGCCTCCATAAGTATCTTCACAAGTGATCAAGTAAAATCAAAGTAAAGAAATATGAAAATAATGAAGTGAAAAGATATGCATTGTTTTAAAAAAACTACATGTGCATCTCATATTCATATTGAATAGAATTTATTTTAAGAAAAAATGATATGTCACGTATGTTTAAGTTTATGTTCATATTGCTTATTGTGCAATTAGACTCATAGATCAACTTTATATTATAAGTATGAGCAACGATTTATTAAAAATAAATAAATAACAAAACCTAGTCCATGTAAAAAATTGTAGTCAATGTACGAAAGTGACAGATGAAAAGACTCTAAAGTTATGTTTTAAAAGTATTTTAAAGAGAATAATTATTATGCATTAAAGAAGGTTTGAATGAGGTTAACAAAAAAATGTTCTTTTATTTCAGTTGACGTTTGCGGGGATCTCACACAAAGATAATATCTTTACAAAGATTAGACCCTTAATTGGGATGAATAAATTAGTTAAATAGTTTCGCAAAAATGAGATATTTTTATAAGTAAAGATTAATATTACATTTATTCTATTCATTCTTAATTTCTCACTCCTATATCAAATGGTGTTACATTAACTAAAAGAATCAAGAAATCATTAAAAAAATTAAACTGCAAGATCATGTTTGCTTCTAGTCAAAAGTGAAGACTAATAATTTGGTGATTTTTTTTTATAAAAATGTGTGTTTAAAAATTTTCTCATATTAAAATTAGTAATTATTATAATCTTGTAATTATTTTAATTTAATACTACAAGTTCTTATATTAACTCTTATGTAGTTTACATGGTTTCAATTGATTTAAATATTATTAAATTTTTTTAATTTTCAAATTATTTTATATTATTTTATACTCATGGTCCAATTTAGGCCAAATAGGTGAAATTTTTTTTTATTCTTATTAAGGTTTTGAGAGACTAGTTGAACCATTTGTACAACTACATGTTTTTTAATCCTTCGCGTTCATCTCATTAGTGTTTCCGTGATCATGAATATGTTTTTTCTAGACCCCTCTCGACTTGTGACGATAATTAATTTATTTATTTATTTATTTGAGCCCAAATGCTTAATACTAGGGGTGGGCGTCGGATCGGATTGGATCGAATTGTTGCCGATCCAATCCGATCTGACTATTATCGGATTGGAGTTTTGGATCCGATCGGATCGGCTCCATAACTCCATCTGAATCCGATCCGATCCGACAATTATCAGATCGGATCGGATCGGATCGTGCAAAAATCCGAGGATCCGAGGATCCCCTGTTTTGAGTGTTTTCTCTGCAATCCGACTTCCAAGAACCTAATCCAAAATATATCATCCTAAGATTCAAACTATCTTCGTTCCCAGACATACAACGTAATCCAAAATAAACTAGAATTCCAGAATACAAAAACAATTCATAATGTCATCATAATACATAAAATAAACCATACAAAATAGTCATAATCTGCCTTTTAGAGTTCAATGATCGGCTCTACATCTCCCCCGGTTGCATTCTCCGAAATTTCTACAAAAACACATAAAACATATTTATTAACATAACATTAATAAACAGTAATGTTAATAAATAACGTGCAGTTGAGCAATACCTTCGTCAATCGTTTTGTAATCTTCTAATACCTCCGACAAAAGTGGAGTCTCAGATTCAGAACGGATCCAACTCTGAGTGCATATAAGGGCCTCCACTGTCTTTGGTAATAGAGAAGTCCGGAATGAGTCTATAACACGACCACCACAACTGAAAGCTGACTCGGACGTCACCGTAGAAATTGGAACGATTAATACATCCTTCGCTATCCAACTCAAAACCGGAAATTTATGGGAATTCAATTTCCACCATAGCAAAAGGTCTAGACTATCAGAAAATTCTTTAACAGCATCGTGTAGGTAGACGTCAAGTTCCGACCTACTAATTCTAGACTCCGTAAAAGATGACCCGGCGTATAATCTAGAAAATAAAGGATCCTTCAGTAGTGGCGCACTAACATTGGACGAACTCGATGGTTCGTCACTTGAACCCTTATAGTCACTGTAAAGTCGGCACAAAAGAGCATCCACCTCGTCATAATAGTCACGCCCCCGCTCGTCCCCCATAAGAATGGTCAAACAAAGCTTTAACATATTAGCTTTGCACCGAGGATCCAAAACAACTGCAATTAACATAAGTTTATTCATTTTGCAATCATGCCATTAGCCATTGAGCTCAATAATGGATTAGAACCTTCAACATGCATTTGAATATTAAGCTTCATTCGACATACCTCACTAACATACATGTTGGAAGTCACATACGAGGAACCTGATACTGCAACCGTCGAATCATAGAAAATTTCCAAGAATTTGCTAAATTGACGAATAGCCACCCAATCTTCGTCTGTGAGAAGCCCTTCTTCTCCCATATAAGCTAAGAACTGAGTGTCGGATTCTGCAAGTTTATCGAATGCAGCTGCATACTTCTCAGCTCTTTCCAACATAAGGTATGTCGAGTTCCATCGAGTAGGCACATCAGATGTCACATTGCCCTTAAATGTGATTTTCATCATGTCAATGCAACCTTTGAACTTCAGTAAACGTGCTGGTGAGGACTTCACGTACTTCACCGCCCTCCGTACTCGACTAATAGAAGCTTGATGCTCTTTAAGCCCATCATTCACAATTAAATTGGTGATATGAGCAAAGCATCGCACATGAATGAACTCTCCATCCAAAACCAATCCACTCCAATGTCGCAAACTCTTAACCATATGTGCAATGGCCACATCATTTGAGGAGGCGTTGTCTACCGAAATTGTGAATACCTTCTCAATCCCCCAATCGCGCAAACAATGCTCAATTAACCTTCCAATGGTTTCTCCTTTGTGGTCATCAATCTGTCGAAAATTTAAAATTTTCTTCTGCAATTTCCAATCTCCATCTATAAAATGGCCTGTCAACACCAAATAGTTTATATTCTGTGCCGACGTCCAAGTGTCCGTAGTGAGGCAAACTCTCTGATTAGTTTTACCAAAATATTCTTTCAACTGATTTTTTCTCCTCTTATAAATTGCATTGATATCTCTTGAAACTGATCTGCGTGAAGGTAGCACAAACTCGGGTCGGAGATATGCACACCACTTTCTGAATCCTTCTTTTTCTACCATTCTCATCGGTAGTTCATCAGTTATGAGCATGCTCGCAAGTACTTCCCGCGCTTCTGTCTGTGTGAAAGACGATACAGAAGACGAACTTGCTTCCCCTTTCAGCGTAGTAAAAGGCAACTTCCTCTGTAATTGATCCGTGGCCAATAAATACTTGTTGCAACTCTTTAAATGCTTTGTCATATTCGAACTTCCCGCCTTCTTTGTATGACAAGCATATCGGATGCCACAATGGTTGCAGCTAGCTCTCGGATCCTCCGGATCACATCCTTCAACCAATGTAAAGTGATCCCAGCATCCAGCCCTCAATACTCTTTTTCTTGGATTAGGGCCAGGCTCAATAGGATTCGTAGTTGTCGTAGGAGTTGTCGATGTTGGTTGTATCGTTGTGTCGATAGTTGCACTTGCAGAAGCTGTACTTTCCATTCTGCAGTAAAAACAACCAAAGCAAATAATCGTAATTCAATAACAAATAACACAATTCCTCCAAAATTCTAACATTTCTATAATACAATCAAAATTCTAACATTTGCAATTGTGTATAATACATTCTCAAATCTCAATCACAATTCAATCGGATGTAATTCAACAATTATGAAACAAAAAAATTCTATACCTAAATTAATCAATTATGTCGGTAGAAGCAGCAGCAACAAACCTATACCTAAATTAATCACAGGCAGCAAAATTCTATACCTAAATTCTATACCTAAATTAATCAGCAGCAGCAAAATTCTATACCTAAACAAAAAAATTCTATACCTAAATTAATCAATTCAACGGACGGCCGGAGGGCTGGAGGCAGAGGATGCAGGTGATGACGGACGGAGTCAGAGGCAGAGGCAGCGGAGGTAGAGGATGCAACGGAGGGCCTCGGGTCGGGTGTTCGTCGTTCTGACTTTGTTGGAGTGCGCCGGCTGTTCGTCGTCGTCGCGTCGGGGTTAGTCGTCGCCGGGGTTCGGAGTCGGGGTAAGTCGTCGATAGTCGATACGCCCGGTTGTTCGTCGTCGGAGTTCGTCGGAGGAGGCTATTCGTCGTCGGTTGTTCGTCGTCGCGAATGAGGAAACACGAATATCAGATTGAAGCTTGAAACCCCAATTCAAAAATTTGGGGATAATTATGTAATCGGATTTGGAGAATCCGACGTTCGGATTGGATCGGATTGGCTTAGAATCCGATTTCCAATCCGATCCGATAACGATCCGAACGTCGGATCAAATTGAAGGATATTCTACCGATTACCTGATCCGATCCGATCTGATCCGAGCAGATTGGATCGGATCGTCGGATTGGATCGGATCCACCCACCCCTACTTAATACAAGGGCCAATACGAATTCCTTCCCAAAGGTACTATAGCAATTATACTAGGAAAACAAAGTTAATACTCAGTCTGTCACCCCCTCTCAATTTAGAAGCATATTAAATTACTAATATTGCTAAAAATTACTATCAAATTAATCATACTGCTAAAAATTACTAATCAAGTTACTAGACATATTGAATCAAGGCAATGCCAATAATCTTTCAATTTATATAGAATAGATAAATAAATGAATTAATTGACCATGTCTTGTGTCCATATTTGTAAAAGAAATTCACATAAGATACTTGAAGAATTTATCAAGCAATTATAAGTGATGAATAAAAATAATGACAAGAAAGAACATGTTGAATAAATCATGATTCAATCATAAGCTAAACTTCAAACACTCGTGATCAAAATTCGAGCGCTAGATTAGAATACCCAAGAACACCCGACTCTCATCAGCTTTCATACGGTGATAGAAGAAAAATGAGATTATAGAATATCTGTTAAAGTTATAATAATATTTAAAATGTTCAATTAATAAATTTTAAAATTGAGTGATTCGGTGCACGTTCTTACAAATTTTAGGGTTTAATTGAGATTTGGCATTTCCAGTATTTTTTAATAACTTAATTGAGGAAGTTTTTGTTTTCAAACTTCGACAGAGCGCTACTGGGGAAATCCATCTCCTGAAAATCGAGGCCAATTTCAACTCTTTTCTCAAGATTCGGTAAGAAGTGCATTCAGCGATTTCAGCCAAGGGGTGTATGCTGTGAATCTCTTGCTACGTTGATTTTATTTTGGGGTTTATTTTTTCAGAAAGAAGTGGTGAATTAATGGATCCGAATGCAGTTAAATCCACTCTCTCTAATTTAGCATTTGGAAATGTAATGGCTGCGGCTGCTCGTGATTATCAAAAGGTATTATCTTAGTTATCGGTGGATTCATTTGTATTCTTCATCTTGGAAGTTCTATTTCTGCCTATTATATGGTGAAATTGTAAATCTGGATCAGATTATGGGCGTCTTTTTATCGGTGAGTACGTTAGTTTTCTAGCGGCAAGGGTCTGTTTTAGTTTCATGCTCTTTGGTTTTGAAGGTTGTAGTAATCAGACATAACTTGTTGAAATGGAAGGGTATTTGGTGAGGAATGAGAATAAGGAGATGGGCTAGAAGCTAGTGCCCTAATGCAATTTATATGAATTTAATTGGAAGTAATTGGCGATATTTTACCTGAATTTGTGAAATATTATCTTTTAGAAGTTCGAATGTATCAGACTTATCTCGTTGCTTATATCTATGATTTTGAGACATTCTTGTGAAATCTAATAAGGAGGTTTTAATACACTCATATTGTACATGTCCTTCAAGTATGCAAATTTTGTTATTGCTAGAAATATTGCGAGAGAAACTAAACCGACTCGCTAAAACGGAAAGTTCAATGGAAGCATTTTTCTGCATTTGTGATTTGCTCTAATCGTAGCCTTCTAATTTTTGTTGGAAATGTGAGAAGGGGTACACTCATTCTAAAGGATTATTGATCTGACAGGAATTGGTTGCCCAAGAGAAGGCACATGCATCAAGTTCTGTAAACCAGGAGGTTGATCTTGATGATTTGATGGATGTAGGTTCTCAAATCTTACTTTCCAAATTACGTCCTTCGTGATTTATATTTACACTTTTTTTTACTTGGTGATGAGAGGATCCCGAGCTGGAAAAATTGCACGCAGACAGAATTGCGGCCCTCAAGGTTGGATTTTTTTAGTGTTTATTAGCATATCAGACGATGTTTGTGGTAATGTTTATGCAATTGCTGTGTTTCGTATTGGTTTTATTCGACTAGAAAGAAGCTGAGAAGAGAGAAGCATTGAAGAAGCAAGGGCATGGAGAGTACAGGGAGATAACGGAAGGGGACTTCTTAGGCGAAGTTACCAAGAGTGAAAAAGTGATTTGCCACTTCTATCATCATGAATTCTATCGCTGCAAGTAAATTGCCTAGCCTAAAACTTTCACACTTACGTTTATACTGTCAAAATGATAGCTAGAATTAACTGAAATTAATTGTGGGAGTGAATTGTTTGTTGTAGGATCATGGATAAGCATTTAAAGACCCTTTCAACAAAGCATTTAGATACAAAATTTCTGAAGCTAGATGTAGAGGTCAGCATGAATCACATTATATGGCTGGATATCTTTATCCTCTATACATGACCCCTAGTAATTTCAATGCACAAATACTCTGCAGAATGCACCCTTCTTTGTTACCAAACTTGGAATAAAAACTCTGCCTTGTGTCATTCTCTTCAAGTAAGTTAGTTATGTTTGTGAGCATTCACTTAATTGAAAAGTATTGTTTGTTTGAGTTCATAGTTGACATGGTCAAGTGTTTTGAGACTTCTATGAGTTTCTGTCTTTGTAATTTTAAACGTTTTGTTGCAGGAAAGGGGTTGCTGTGGATAGAATCATTGGGTTTCAAGATCTTGGTGGGAAAGACGATTTCAACATGCGAGCACTCGAAGTTGTCCTCATAAAGAAAGGTAAGATTTTTCTGCCTGTATGCTTTTCATAACCACATCACCATTGCTGCCTGCAATCACAGGCATTATTAGTGAAAAGAAACCAGATGAGGACGAAGATGATGATGGATTCTTCAATGCTAAATCGAGAACCGTGAGAACCTCTGTCCTTGCTGAGTCAGATTCAGACTAAGACAAAAAAGACATACCGACAGTTGCCTCAGTAAGTGCTGCACAGTGCGTTTGGGCTACAAGTTATCTTGTTGTTAGCTCAAGATTTCATGGAAGGAGCATTTTCTGAACTGTGTTAGCAAACCAATCTCTCACTATTTCAACTTCCGAGCGTTTCTTTAGTATTTGCTGCATTTCAGTGTTGGTTTGTTAGAAAACTTGCTAAACTTCTCTTGACTGACTGATTCTCTCTTTGCCCCCTATCTTAACAATGCACTTTACCGGATAATGTGTTATTGTCCCATCCTTTTGATGGCTCCAAATCTCTGTTTGATGTACATGTTAGATCGACCGGTCAAATTAGAGATGGAAAATACACGGGGCCTAATTGTTAAATCGAAAAAATTTTATGAGTCATGTTTGGATTCTAGATTGGAAAAGACCAATCTGAGGTAGCATGTCTGAGCTAACGTTAAGATTAATAATTTGATTCCTTCTCAAATTTCAATTAAACTGTTTTTATTATTTTGAGTTTTGTTCAATATTAGCTTGGTTCTAATTTTATTTTTTGGGTACTTTTTAATTAGTTCAGGCGCAGTTTGAATTCCCAGCTGTCACTTGTGGGAAAATAAACCGAGAATGAAACTGTCAACTTTGGTTTCACTTGCTTTGGTTTCAAAATTGTTTTTTTTTTTTTTTAAATTGAAGCAAAATCAACCAACCAGAACACACCTGAATATCAATGCTTCATTTTCAGTCAGATGGTTCTGGTTCGGTTCACTTTCACTTCAGAACCGGTGCCCATGGTTTCAGGTTCTTGGACTAAAACCAGGGGTCCTGGGGTTTTGGGACTGCACCCAACTGAAGTTGTGAAGTTGTGAAATATAGTCAGGTCCAAGAGGATTCCAAATTCAAATATATGTAATTCTAGTTGACTTTTATCTAATTTTGAATCAAGATTTTACCTTGTTTTGGATCGGTTTTCACCCACAGTTTCTGTGGTTCTACAATTTTTTGACACTCAAATCAAAATATGATTGCGAATTGTGAATTTAGAAAATAGTAGAACCATGAGAGACCAAAACTGGCATTGCAAAAATTGAGCTCTACAAAGCTTATGGGTACATAAGATTATGAATTCAGACGAGAAAGCTTCTGACGTTGTTTGATCAATTAGGTAATATCAAATCTAGCGGGAGTCTTCCATGGATTATGGAAGGGCACGGCTATCTATTCTCACGTCCGCACAGCCGGAAACCCTTGACGATGAATGTTCCTCTTGAGAGCTCAGTCCAACATTTGGACCCTCCATTTACTTCTTTTCGATTCATTCGGGATCTCGAGGTTAATTTGGATCTCCATCGATAGTTTCTTACTGTGAGCTGATTTTGATACCAGTTAATTCATGTTATTAGAACCATAAAACCATCTTTCACAGTTGTAGCCGCAATTATTAGAACCGACCCAAATCAGGAAAAATGGGTCAAAATCTTGGACACTTGTTGATTGTTTCAAGTAATATTTCGCGAGGGACTTTCAGTTCTTCCAAAATATTGTCCATGTCCTGAGTCATGAGTCAGGACATGGACAATAGCTGTGATTAGAGTGGTACAGAGGCAGAATAACAACAGTTATTGAAGAAAAAGAGAGCATATGCATTTGCTTTAAATCATCTGCTGTACGCTACCGATGAATTCTGAGAGAAACCGCAAGAATTAGAGTGTAAAATAAGAGCAAACTCCTGTGATTTCATATTTCAGTCCAAAAGCACGCTTCAAGATATACACATTGCTCAGACCAGTATTTGACCAAAAAAAGGATTCTTTCTGTATGAACATAATTTACAACCAAGGACAACGTGAGGAGCAGAAAATCATGCCACAAGAACAGAGATATTACTACCTGTTTTAAGATGTAAAATTAGTCTAAAGTCGTACCAAATAAGAGCGTGGGGCATCCAAAACGGATTGTAAGAATTGGCGTGTGAAGAACTTCAGTGGTTCTTTGACTTGTGCAAAACTTCCTTGAAAACAGTGGCTATTCTACTTGCCATGTGGTGCTCTAAGAAGCTTCCTTTAACTCTCTCGTACCCTCGTTTCCCCATCGTTAGCCTCTTCTCAACGTGAGTGGCAAGTCTCACGATGTTTCTAGCCAGCAGGCCCACACCTTCCTTTCCAACAGGATGTAACAGGCCTGTTGTCCCATTCACCACAATCTCCTTGGTGCCTCCTGCTGCTGTTCCCTGCCAAATACATTGAAAATTCAACTAAATGCCAGAATTGGTGGGTTGTCAGAATTACAAAACGCAGGAAGGCAGTGTACCAATACAGGCAGCTGGAACGCCATGGCTTCGATAGTTATCCTGCCAAAACATTCTCCCCTTGCCTGCAGGCGTGTGATTTTAACAAGATTAGGATTTATGGGTATGCTCAAAATCATGGAAACCAATTCATTATCAAATAAAGAAATGGAAGCCGTAGAAAAATGAAACAAACAAGACACGTGAATATTACACTTCTAGTGACTATATCCAGAAGGGAAACACTGCATGATACCAATATCTAATGAATATATTTCACTAGCTTGGATCTCCATACATGATAACAAATACAAAACAAGAGTGAAGAAAACTACCTGGGAATTCTGAACAAGTACATCAATTGCGGCTAGGTAGGGAGCAACTGTAAGGGTCTTGTTGACAAAATGAACACGATCTTGAATTTTTTTCTCAATTACATATTTCCGCAACTCTTCCTCAAACTTGGTTTGGGCGGTCAAATCACTTCCAACAATCAGCGCATGGATAGTCGGCACCTGGAGCTTTTTCTGTTGGATCAACTGCAAGCTCTCATCAAAGGAGCGGATGAAAAGATCCTGACCTTTCCCTCGCGAGACACCTGTTAATCAGTACAGCTTATTCTTTAGGGTTCACCAAATATCTCAAATTAATTACATCAATCAGTGGCAATGACGATAATTGAAAACCAGCCCAATAATAATAAAAACACTGATGAGAGGCATATGGAAAGCATCAGTGAACTAATTATACTAGCCAAATATCAACAAGAGACGAGGGGTGGTGACAAAAAAATTAAGTAGAACTAGTTTACAACTCTACACTAGAAAGAAAAGAAATATTTAATTAGGGTAAAACAACCATATGTTTACAACTTCTAAACTCGTAACACATATCATCAACAAAAAAACATACTATTTATGATGGCAAATAATATATCTTCATTCCTCACTCCAAGAGTCGCTCGTACATGCTCACGCAAAATTCTTTTTGCTACCCTATCTTCAGCAACTTCCATCAACTCTTTGCTGTTTCCAAGGTGAACAACATAGGTGTTTGGCATTCTAATCCTGAGAAGGGAAATTGATGATATCAATCAAAAGAAAATAAAAATACTACCGATCAAAAATATTATCAGCTAATATTTTGGTAAACATTTACCCCAGTCGTTGTTTGGTTCTTTCTTTCCAGTATTCTGCTGTAACATGTGAATCAATCATGGCTCCAGCAACCATCGGCAGGTGCTTGACATACTCTAACTTGAAGTAATGACCACGCATTTCATGAATCCACCAAAGCACTTTGGGCAAAACGGTGAGAATATTTTGTTTTAGTACAGCATCAAGCCATCTTCCAGCAACCGCAGTGTTCAAAACAACCAAATCAGCTTTAAGAGCTGTATTTATAGCTTCTTGGCCCTTGGCAGAGAAAACCTAATTAATGCACAAATACTTGTAAAAGGAGAAATATTCCATATGGGCAAATTTTAGATATTTAACAGTTAAGTCACCTGTACCCCACGATCCAACATCTTGTGCTCCAACGTGTAGGTAACATCATCAGACTCAGATGGATTTTGCATAGTTATCCAACACACTTCAGCCCCAACACTTCTCAGTAAGAAGGCCAGCTCCATCAGTAGTAGTGGGCCACCTGAAAAATTACAGCTCAATATAAAACTTCTGCTTGAGTCTATCAATGTAACCCAAAAGAAGGTATCGTTATGGCATTATATAGCATGATAGAACCATAGACATATCACAGGCACAGAACATATATACCAGACGTGCAATTCTTACACGATCGACAGTAGATTCATGAGTTTGATGTCATAGCGGATCAACATATGAAACACTTTTCTACCCTGGCATACAAACGTCTAATTTCTACTTTGGATAAACAAACATATAACCGAAGGCAAAAAGAAAACTCAAAATGCCGTCACGGCGTCATCCATCAATAAATTTACTGTCCGATCACTAATTACTAACTACTAATTTGGTAAAGCCAGTACAAAAAGTACCAGACAGGGATAACTCATGCGAAACTAGAAGAACAAGCTTGGACTTCATGTAACTTAGAGGACTCCGAGCAGCTGCCGTCGGAGAGGAGGAAGGAACCTTCTTCTGCGCTAAATAAAGGCGGCGGTCGCATGAATCAAACACCTCTCTGACGAAGAAGGCGACGAGCATTGATACTGAGACCACAAGAAGGAGAGCAAAGAACCATCGCTTCTGCAACGCCGCCCACCCCATGGTGTGCCTCGCCATATTCGAATCCAAGTAGGTGCTGCTACAAGTTTCGGCATTCTAGGGCTCGAATTTGGGCGTTGGTGCAGTCGCCTTCCAACATTTGGCTCTCCTCAATTTGACACTTGGAACTCAGGCGCGCACCACCGTGGCTCTCCGACCGCTACTCAAATAATTTCTCCAATTCTTTTACTTATTTATTTATTATCGCTCGGACTAACCATGAATGTGAAATCAAATCCGAATTTTTCAGTTGGGGAACTGAATATGAAACCCTAGTTTATTTTTTAGTTCCAATACTACTATAAATTCAATTAAAGTAGAAAATGAGATTTGCAAAAACTTGTATTCAATATTTTAAAAACAAACTTGAATTTTAAATTATTAAAATTAATTAAATTTTTTGATAAATCAAATTTAATCGTAACATAGTATACGTGCCTGTGCTGCCTGTGCCTGTAATTTATAAGGATGTCTCATCCAAATCTCCGACTTATTTTGATTTAATTCTTTAGTCTATCAAAATTTACACAAAAAATCTCTAAAGATTCACAATGTCGAAGTATTAGGGTGGTCAAACTTTTTGTACATATTTTGCATTCATATTAAGGTTTATGTTTGCAATTGTAATTATACTAAGTTTGACCTTCTCCATGTGAAGAATTCTAATTTTGAGTGATTTAGATATTTTAATTTAATTAAAAAGTAATCACATCATTTTTAATAATCTAAAGTTAAGTACTAGGTATTTAAAATCACGTTATAACGTTATGATAGATTTCTCTCATAGAAACTTCTTTGTAAAGAATTAGCCAAAAATTAAAAGATCAACTTCATATCTTGGGTTATAATCACACATTTATTTATTTGATAAAAATGGTTGGTCGAAATTTTTTTTAATATGCTCAGGTTTTTCATAGTTGATTTAAGAGTGTTCTTTAGTTTCTATTTTGTTTTGTTGAAATGTCTTAAATTTAAATACACCCATAGTTCTTATTACTTGATATTAACGACATGATTAATAAAATTGACCACATTAGACTTAGTGATCATACTCACATTTTATAGTTTGCAAATTTAAAACTAATTCCTTTTATGTGGTTAAATGTTCTTCGTCGAACCTTAAATCAATTCACCTAAATAAAGTCAATCAATTCAAATGCAACTTGCTAGCCACCTTCATTTTCGTTCAAATTTGCTTCCATTTTAACTAAAATTTAGCCACATTCATCTACTTCAAAAACCTTCTTGGTGCAATCTGTCAAAAATAGTATAATAGAGCTAGAACCCTTAATGAACCTTCTATAAAATGAGGCTAGCCCTTGGAAGCTCTTCACATCCAAGACTCCCTTAGGAGTAGGCCATTCTCGGATAGCATGAATCATAGAATCATTCATCTTCATGTCATTCTTTGAGAAGATAAAACTGAAGAAATGAATCACCTCTCGCACAAAAACACACTTCTTGAGATTTCCAAATAGCTTAGCCCCACAGAGTATGTCAAACAAGATTCTAAGGTGCCCCAGGTGAGTAGAGCAATTCAAACTATAGATTAAATATCATCAAAATAAACTACTATAAACTTGCCCAAGAGATCCTTAAGAACAAAATGCACAAATCTCATGAAAGTAGTATAAGCATTAGAAAGCATGAAAGACATTACTAATTATTCAAAAATTCCATACTTGGTTTTGAAGGTCGTCTTCTATTCATCGTCCTCCTTCATCCTTATTTAATGACAGCCACTCTTCAAATAGACCTTAGAGAAACATGATCCCCCACTAGGCTCGTTCAACATGTCTTCAAGTTTAGGAATTGAAACTCTATACTTCATGGTGATTTGGTTGATGGCTTGACACCACATTACAAAAGACCTTATCCTTGTAACTCTCATTTGAAAACTCTAGGTTTACTTGCGTTATCACGTTGATATTCTCTTTGTTATTCAACCACCTCAATTTGCAAGGGTTTGGGTGCATCATAGTTTCTAGCCCAACTTCTCCACAAGATCTCAAGAGGCAACATTAGTACAACTTCTTTCATCGATGATGATAAGGGAACAAAGCTTCAACTCAGGTTTGAAAAGTTAGGACCCTATGGATCACCAAAAAGTGAGGCCCCAGCATGGAAAACCTCTTCCACTGGTTCTTGATCTTCACTAGTTTCCACCTGACTTCATCTTCACTTACCACCTCATATGTATCCTCTCTAATGACCATATTGGGAAGCAATATGGCCTAAGCCAAGACACTTAAAGCATTTAATCTTTCTAGACCAGAGTTGGTTACATTTCTCATTAGGTTTCACTTCACCTTCTTTCTTTTGGAACCATGGCTTAGCAAAAGGAAGCTTCTCTTCACTTGGCACTCCACTTTCAAGGCCAATTGAATAACAACATCCATGAATTCTAAGGCTTACAACTCTACAATGTCCCAAATCTCTTTAGTTAGACTCGTTTTGAAATGTGCTATGATTTGCTCCTCAAGTTCCTCAATGTCACACCTTATCCTAAGGGTCTTAAACTTGGGTAGATACTCCTATACCGAAAGAGAACCTTGCTCAAAGTTTGGAGTTGGAGGACTAACTCTTGCTTGTAGTGGCTCAGCACAAACCTTATTCTCGTAAGTATTTTCATAGCTCTCCAAGTCAATACTTCTCCATCATCTTCATGCTTCCTTTGAGACCTCAAAATATCACACTACAAACTTGCATAAGCAATTAACTCCAAGGAAACTAGTTGAGTTTAAGTTTCTTCAAGTAGTTATAACACTCTTACACTTTGTCCATCTTGTCAACCTAATCCAAAATGCATCACCATTACAATTCTATTAAATGAAAGAATGGTTACCTTATATATTTCACCTCATCTTCTTGGTTTGATCCATCAAAATGGCCACGGCCTTCATCAAACTCCTTGTCATCTTCTTCAATTTGGGGCCTAAGTCTTCTCTCTCCACCATTTTTGTGTCTCCTTCTTCAAACATGGATTGGATGGGGATGGGGCCTTATTTGATTGAACCCTTCCTACATACCATGGAATACGAGATCGTATCTCTCGTTGAGGTTATAGATTTGTCATTGGAGGCTAGACTCGACTTCCATTGGATTTGGGTTCACATTAAGCTCTCGGTTGGCTTAGTTATTGGTTCCACAGGTCATTATTCTTGCACTTGATATTAGATCAAAAGCAAGTAAAAGAGGGTGGGGAGAGTATTAACTGGCTCTGATACCAAATGATATACTCTCGGCCAATGAAAATAACCGAGAAATGAGATAAGAATGGATTTTAAGACTCAAAGGGTTACCCATAAGAGAAAAATGTAGAGCGATGGTGTAGATAGCGAAAGATCCAAAGATGGGAGGGGAGCTATGTGGAAATGCAACATCCCTCAAACGTCCTCCAAGAGTGGTTGTAGATTATATCAATGACCTAGCTTACCCTAACTTATAAGGCAAGCAAAAACCTCAAATGAGCTCTTGGAGTTGACCGGATATGACTCATTGAGAAACCTAAGTCTTGAGAGGGCTTCTCCACCAAGGAGAGAGAATCAACTTTTTCACTAATCTAAAAAAAATGGAGGTGGGTGCCAAATGAAGGGTTCAAAACCCCTTACCCGATTCGGCTAAAAACACAAAGGGTGTGGATGGTGGGGTGGGGTAATGTTATTGTTTTGAACTACGTAGTGGTATCATTTGCTTCTGATCATTAGATTTGATTATGGACGGGACTATTTGGCTTGGGATTTATATGGCATTGTTTCGATTGTAATTAGATTTAGTAAGAGGATGTTCTTCACGTCACTTTGGGCGGTATGATGACAAAATATCATGCGGCCATCCTTGGGCCAGTTTCGATACGGAGAAAGTGTTCATTGGCTCCTGCCAAATTTCAAGTGTAAGTTTGATGATCATGTTTGAAGCAGAGCATCTTTTGAGGACTACCCATTTAGTTTTATTTTTGCATTTGGTGAAGACATGAACCTTTGGAATACTTATTTTTGTAGGGTTGTGACATGAACATTAATAAGCTATGATTTAGAACATTTCAGTTAGACCTGACGTCTCTACTTCACCCTCTCCTCGAGTCGTGATAGGGCTCACGTAATAATTCAATTTTTAGGTGGCAGAGAGAGAACATATGATGTTCATTCTAAGTAGTTGTGTTGACACTGCTTATCTAAGAAATTAAAAAGACCAGAGAATAACATGATGGATGACGATGGAGCTTGACTTTATGTTATTTATGCGAGACAAGTAGGTCGAAAAAGATTGATTAATTAAACTTAATATTTACTAAGTTTTGCATTTGAAATATTAATACTTAGATAAATTATAAAAAAAAAAACTCTAATATTGAACATAGATCTAAAGATGCTCAATTTGAAATTGTCTTACACCAAAATCTAAAATTTTAAATAAAGACATTGGATGAGTATAAAAAGACATTGGCAAAACGGTTTCATGTGTTGACGTTAGTTTGATACATTTGCAATTGATAATGAAATAGAGATATAATAAGATAGACTTTAGCTGCGAAATCATACCGAATGAAAAATGAGATAAAAGAAATATGCACGTAAAATAATGGGTAATGGGCTTGGGTCCAAAGCCTGATCAAAATAAGCGGCCCATTTAGCCTACGAATTTCACTTTATCGAGAGCATAAAACGTGCCAGGAGATTTCATTGATCTCTAGTCTCTGTTGTAGGGTTTATGATCCATCCAGCGCCATGTACGAGTGCTGATCCGGCTCCCAATATGCTCCTATGAAGTTCCATTTGGGGTAGTCTATTCGACAAAATGTGCTATTTTCGAATCGCTTCCTCACATTTCTTTCGTCTTCGCAGAGAATTTTGCCTGCACTACAGCCGCAGCTCTCTGGCTAACCGCAATTCGATTCTCATAGCCTTTTGCCATTCTATCTCTGCATCTACTTTACCATATAATATTATTCGTAATTATACATCGGCTGCCCCGCAAGCAAAACCAATTCCATCGGAGGAAGTTTCGGCTATCGTTGATGAAATCTCCGGACTCACCTTGCTCGAGGTCGCGGACCTCTCAGAGGTCCTGCGGGAGAAATTGGGCATCACAGAAATGCCAGTGATGGCGGTGATGATGCCTGGAATGGGCTTCGGGGGATTCAGGGGTTCAGCCAAGGCCGGCTCTGGTGCCAAGGGTGGGGAAGAGAAGAAGGCGGAGAAAACTGCTTTTGATGTGAAGCTTGAGGCATTTGATGCTGTGGCGAAGATCAAGGTTATCAAAGAAGTGCGGTCCTTTACAGACTTGGGCTTGAAGGAGGCAAAGGATTTGGTGGAGAAGGCGCCTACTCTTTTAAAAAAAGGAGTTACGAAGGAGGAGGCCGAGAGTATTATCACGAAAATGAAGGCAGTTGGAGCCAATGTTGTTATGGAGTGAGGTATTGTATTCTCATTTCTCTTTTGTAATTGGCTTCTATGATGCGATAGAGTTACTCGGCTAGTTTCTTGGCTGTTTTGGATTTAAGCTTTTTGTACATGGGTTCCTGATAAGCATACAACCTACAAAAACTTCAATAGTTGGGAATATAATCTTATCAAGATTAAGTCAATGCATGTTAAAGCTTAAAAGATCTGCAGGATGCAGATGATCATAATTTCTCTATAGATTAGTTCAAGTTTTCATCAGTAGTTCAGTCATCTTGAAGCCAAAACTTGTTTTGAGCCTTGTTTGCTTTAGAGCTGAACTGTTGCAAATGGTGAAGTTTGGTGGACAAAAAACTGATTTAAAATTGCAGTTTGTTGTCACTTTTAGACCTGTAAAAAATTTGAAATATCTTAATGTGGAAAATTTTGGGTAGATGATATTTTGGACGTTTGTGATAAACCATGAGAAGTTATGAAAGAGAGTAAATTGTAGCTAAATTTTGGGGTCAAAGGCAAGTGGTGGCTCATCAATTTTAACCGAGGCAAGCTGGGCTGTAGAGTATGGGGTAGTCAGAGAAGCATATTTTTTCACAAATTTTTGTTCAGGTCGTTATCAAAGAGTTATTTTCCTATTGACATCATTGTTAGTATGTCCTTATTTCTCTTGGAAATTTTCATCCGAGACCAGGATATGTGATTCATTATTGAAAGGGAATAATTTTGTCGAAGCTTCCTTTTAGAAGACCTTTGAAAGACATTGACCTCATTTGTGTTGCTTCATTAGCTTTGAGTCAGGATTTGTATGGAGGGGCTACCATTCGGTATGCTCCAAATATAAATAGATACTTTAACTGAAATGTTTATGTAAGGATTTTACAATCAAGTAGTTTGCATGCTTCTAACAACCACCATTTTGGAAGGCTAAATTTCCTTCTACTACCGTGTTCTTTACTTTTCATAATGTGTCTTGGTCAAAAAACTAAGTTGATACCATCTTGTTCGCTCCAGACAAGGATAGAATCTTTCACTGAAATCTTTTATGGGAATGTACGGAAGGGAAAATCACATTCTTCTTGAAAAAGGGTTTGGAACCCTAGGTCTTCTCCAACTATAGTGTTCTACTTTATATAATGTCCCTTGGATTAGAGTAAAAAATGGTATATTGTAAGCTTCAAATAATGATAGAATCTTTTGCTGCAATCTTTTCTTGAGGATTTACGTGGAGGCAGCTCACATGAATCTTTCTGAAAACATTTTTGGAAGCCTAAATCTTCTCTTACTGTGATGTTCTTTACTTAGAATGCTTGTGAACTGAAGAGAGGCTTTCTTTTCCTTGGATAATCTTAATAAAAAAGTTTTTTGATATTTTTATTAACTGTGCCATTTTACTGGTGGAAGAAGAGAACACTAGTCTCTTCTTTTTTTTTTTGATGTGTATGTTAAATAAAATAAAGCAAAGCAAAGTACAAGGGGGGGCGAGTCCAATTGCTGCCGGGGGGCGGAACCATGCGTGGATGGGCCGGCCCAACGGCACCAACGGATCAAACACCGGACACAAGGGGCCGGGAGTACAAAAGACGTTGGAACGTCAAGAACGCTCTAATGAATCAACAAGAGAAGGAAAGACTTGAAATAAGATCTTGAAGACCTTCCGCTCGATGGTTGTTGCAAGTTGGCTCGGGGATTGGAAGGACTTGTCGAAGTGTCGTGCATTTCGAGCCGACCAGAGATGATAGGTGGTGCATGACAGGACCGTCTTGTAAATGTAGCCGCGGAATTTGTCCCTTCGAGCAGATTTGAACGACCACTTGAGTGCGGCCGGGATGGTGGTCATCTGCCGATGTATACCGAAGCGGGCTTTGACATTGGCCCAGACTTCCGAAGAGAAATTACATACAAAATATATGTGACTTGTTGTTTCTTGCTCGCTGCCGCACAAGGAACATAAGCCATCCGATTCGATGAAAGGCAGGTTGTCTTTAGTGGAGAGCCGGCCGTGAGAAGCAAGCCACAATGGAATGGCCAGCTTCGGGACGTGATTAAATTTCCAGATGGCCTTGAAGGCAGGCTTAGGGGCCGCCGAGGGCCGGAAGAAGTCATAGATGGCCGACGACTTCTTGGATGTGGCCCATGAAGCTAGCAAGGCGTCGGCACTAGTCTCGGATCCGGCTATGTCTCGGATGTCCGAGCGGATACAAAGCAACCTTTTGATAAGAGGCGAGCCCCTATATCCGGAAGACCAGGACCAAAAGGGGGCATCTTTAATGTAGAAATGATGAATCCATCGGACCCAAAGCGAATCTTTCTTTTGGTGGATGCCCCACAGATTTTTGGCAAGGAGGGCCTTGTTCCACGAGTGGATATCTTTAAGGCCTAGGCCGCCTTCGTCCTTGGGCAGGCAGCATGTTGACCAAGCAATGTTGGCGAATTGCTTCCCCCATAAGAAGGAGCGGCATATTTTCGTGAGCTTGGCCCGGACGGCCGCCGGGAGTGGAAATATGGAGAGCCAAAAGCATTCCACTCCTTGGAAGATTGATTTTATTAGTTCCAATCGACCAGCGAGTGAAAGGCTCTTAATGTTCCATATTTGGAGGTATAGCCGCATTTTGTCAATTAAGGGGTCATAGTCCGGCACCCTGAGACTATTTGGTCCGAGAGGGATACCGAGATATCGTGTTGGGAAAGACCCGGAAGCCAATGGGATGGCTGATTTGATGCCATCAAGATCAAGCCTTGGGATCCCGGCGGCGAAGAACAAGGATTTATCCAAGTTCATGTAAAGGCCCGAGGAGGCGCTAAACTCGTTAAGGCAATCGAGTATGCTGGTGATGGAGACTAAGTCACCCCTAGAAAGGAGGATTAAGTCGTCGGCGTAGGCGAGATGGGTGATCCCAAGTGGTTGGCACATGGGATGATAGTTGTAACCGGCTTGGGGGAGGCGGACGCGAAGGAGCCTTGAGAGGTATTCCAACGCGATTACAAAAATGTATGGAGAGAGCGGGTCACCTTGCCGTATACCTTTGGTCCCTTTGAAAAAACCGTGAAGTCTACCATTGATGGCCACCGAGTAGGATGCAGTTGAAATGCACTCCATGGTCCAATTGATGAAGATGGAGGGGAATCCGAGCGCCGTGAGCATCTTTTTGATGAAGGCCCAGGAGACCGAGTCGAAAGCTTTACGAAGATCCACTTTGATGAAGCATCTTGGCGAGGATTGCTTGGAGTTATATTTTCGGATGAGCTCCTGCATCAAGTGGATGTTGTCGCTCATGGATCGGCCCTTGATGAACGCCGATTGGGCTTGATCAATGATTGTCGGAAGGGTGGCCGATAGTCGGTTAGATAAGATCTTTGAGATGATCTTGTACGTGGTGTTGCAACATGAGATGGGCCGGTAGTCCGATGTCTTGGCGGCATGCGATGATTTTGGAATCAAGGCGATGTACGCGTGGTTCCATTTCCGAAGGAGACGCCCCGAAGAGAAGAATTCTAGGACGGCTTTCGAGAGGTCCGGCCCAACGGTGTCCCAGGCGGATTTGAAAAACTTGGATGAATATCCATCCGGGCCCGGAGCTTTGTCATCAGCAATAGAGTGAAGGGCCTCCTTAATTTCTTGTTGGGAGATGGGCTTGGTGAGATCTGCACTTGCCATGGCCGAGAGGCACGGCCCCGCCATGACGGCCACGACATCGATGGGGGCACAATGTTGCAAACCACCAAGGAGACCACGGAAGTAATCAACAAATTCTGATTGGATTATATCGGGATTGGATGAGGTTGAGCCATCTGCCTTAGTAACTGATCCAATGTAGTTCTTCTTTGCGTTTTTTTTTATAAGTGCGTGGAAGAACCGGGTAGGCTTGTCCGCTTGGGAGAGATACTTGGACTTGGCCCGTTGTTGGAGGAATGATTTCTCAGCCTTACTAAGGGATTCGGCCTTGCTTTTGAGAGAAATAAGCAAGGCATTGTCGGGGAGGGGGCCATCCTTAGAGAGGAACTTGGCTTGACAATCCTTCCAGGCGTGGCGGGCTTCCTTAGCGCGGCTTGAGATGTGGGAAAAGTGTCTTGAATTGAGTTCAAGGAAGGTAGCGCGGAGGGCCCGAAGCTTTGAAGATAGGATAAACTGGGCGGTGCCTGTCGGCTGCAAGTTCCATCCCGACGCAACAGCGGAGGGAAAATCCTCATGGCTGGTCCACATGTTAAAAAACTTCCAGGGTGGTTTGCCAAGTAGTGGGCGGGAGGAAGGGATGGCCAACGAGGGGGGGAAGGTGAGTTTGCCGAGGAGGGGGGGGAGATGGCTCTGTGGGATATTTTGTGGTGGGAAGGCTCGGTGGGAGGCGGTGAGGGGATCGGGCCTTTGGGCGGTGGGGGGAGGGTGGGGGAGATGAGCTCGGGACGGCTTTGGATGGTGATTCCGGGATGGCTTTGGGAGATGATGGGGGAGGGGAGGGGGAAAGGGGGATGGCCGAAGAGAGGAGGATGGAGAGATGGAAGGGTTGTGGCGGCTAAGTGTGGAAGGGGGGGGGACCGGGGAGAGGAAGGTTCAACCGGGGAAGGAGAGGGGCAGGACTTGGCCGATTTCTTTTTGGGTTTTTTGCCTTGGTCTGGACCCGGTTTGGATGAAGGCTTGGGTTTAGTTTTGTCTTGGTCTGGACCCGGTTTGGACGAAGACTTTTTGAGTTTAACTGATTTCTTTTTGGTTTTTTCCATAGGGCCGGGCTGGAAGGGATGGCGGTTCGGATGGGCAGTTTGAATGGGGAAGGGCCGGCAGAGGAGGGAACACTTAGTGAAAATGGAGGGAAAAAAAAGGAGGAGAGATGGGGATGTTGTCGGGTGAGAGGGGGGGGACACTTAGGGAAAGTCAGAAGGAGGGCAGAGGGTGGTAGCAAGGGGAGGGTCCAAAATGGTGCAACGGCGGCTGGGCAGACTGGCTGTTGACTGGCAGCAGGGGGGAGCAGGCGGCTATCTGGTACGGGGGAGGTTGGTGAGAGCATGCCTGTCGTGCAGGGGACACTTCGGGAAAGGATGCAGCACGACAGATGGGAGGCCGCCGCTGTATAGCCTAATGAGGCAATGTTCAGCGGCCAGCGGGCAGGCTTTGCAGACGGGTACGCCCGACAGGTACGGACGGCAGTGTTGGCACAAAACGACAAGGGTGGTAGGTGGGGCGCGGGGTCTGGTGCAGGCTGGCCGCCGATGGGAATCCGGCGACGATGGTGAGGAGCTCCGGCAAGGTGAAATTTTCAGAGCAGGATTCAAGCAAAAAGAAAGGTATGGTTGGAACGAGGAAGGTGAGGGGATGAAGAAAATGAGGGTTTTAGTTTGAGGGATGCAGCGGATAAGGAGATATTGAGGGTGGAAGTGTCGGGTGGGGGAGAAGAAGATGAAGGATTCTGGCGAGGAGGAAAGTTGCAGAAGGATGATGCAAGAAACAAGGGTGGTATGGATGGGTTCGGAAAGGTGAGGGGGGGTCGAAAATGGTGGATTTGAACTTAATGGTGGAGAGGGTGAGGAGATATGGGGAGTTTAGTTTCGGGTGAGGGAGTTCCGGTGAGGGGAAAAGGGGCAACAATGG
The DNA here is from genome assembly GCA_003255005.1 of Begonia fuchsioides. Classification (NCBI taxonomy): domain Eukaryota; kingdom Viridiplantae; phylum Streptophyta; class Magnoliopsida; order Cucurbitales; family Begoniaceae; genus Begonia; species Begonia fuchsioides. The sequence goes on from QAOC01001082.1 coordinate 41,473, forward strand.
TGTTTTGAGGGAGGAGGAAGCAGCAAAATGGGAGGAGAAGGGAACTAACCTCTAGTTTTCCGGGATGGAACACGAGGATGCAAACGCCGGAGAGGGAGTTTTGGAGTGGCCAAAACCCCTTCCCGGGGAGGAACCAATTTCCGGCGACTCCAAGGAGCAAAACCGAGAGCTGCCGGGATGAAGAAAATCCAAGTATCACGTCGTGGGAGTGAAAGAACTCGCCGGAAGGGAAGGAGGAGAAGATCCAAACCTCCGGCAAGCCAAAAAACTCCTCAAATCCGAGAGCAAAATGTAAAACCGTGAAGGAGAACCTTGAAGATAACTTGAAGAAAACACGTTGGAGAACACCAGCGGAGAAGGAATGATCAAGTAAGAGAGAATCCGGTGGAGAAATGCAAGGAAATCCGAGAGGAGAGCCCGTGAGAAGGAAGCGCCGGTGAGGGAATTTCGGAGGAGTCCAAAATCGCCAAAACCGTGGAGAGAATCCTAACTTCCTGACTGAGAGCTCTTTCTTGAACACTAGTCTCTTCTTGTTTCCACGTGTTGTTGGCCAAGCTATTTGTTATGAATAGACATTGGTAAAGTTTTATGGTCATGCCTTCAACGCTGAATAGATGGATATTGATGGAGTAAGTAGGATGTAGAGAATCTTTCTATGATCTTTTATCATACTTAATTTTGGTGGAGAATCTTTCTACATGACAATGAAGTTCCTCAAACTGTTACACTAAAGCAGAAAACAATCATTTTTCTGGGTTGTACAATGAGGATTGATCTACTCCAAGGTTCTTGCTCAAACGTGAAGCTTTCATAGCTTGCTCTTTACAAGGTCTAATGTTTAAATACCCCTGAGTTCAAAATGATTTCTAGGTTCACATGTTGTCTGGTGGTATACTAGCGGCCCCCCTATGGAAAGAAACACTGGGGCACGCACTATTTACTTAAATAGGCAAACACTGGGGCAAAATGCAGAGGCTTGCCTGATGGTAATACTTTCTAACTGAGGCAAAAAGTGGAGGCTTGTGTCAAGCTTTTGAATAGGCAAATTTTATACATCTATTTAGGACTTGCACTTATTAAGGGTAGCTTGGGTTTCCAACATCATGGTAAAAATTTGTTTTAATTCGAGGTTGGAACAATTTGAGACATAAATTTTGATACAATTGTTCTTGCTGTTTTTCCAATGCAGACGGTAGATTGCTGCAGCAAAGGGAAGGAAGGCTTCTGGACGGGCATTTTGCACGTGAAAGTTTGGCCGGCCAGGAACTGCCAGCAGACAGGGCAAGTTGAATTTTAACGTCTCTGCGAGAATGGATTATGGATTATATGTCTTTATCGAATCCATACCCATTTTTACCCCAGATCTAGCATTGATCTTTTGATGAAGGCTCTTGTACTTTTATTATTTTTTAGATGAGAATATGAGATTATGCATTATAGCCTGTCCTCTAAACAAGAGCTTAGACACTATTTTACTTAAATAACATTGCTCTGGCCCGGTTTTGTTTCGATGACGATGTTCGGTCTACTGATCGTTCGGTCTACTGATCTTAAATGGTTGCTTGGATAAAGTGGTCCGAGGCTCGATCAACCTCCTCAAAGCAAGGATTTTCAGCGATGAAAGCAAAGTCTATAGAAATTCAAAGTCTTGATTTGAATTGGATATTTATTTTCGACCTAAATGAATTAATAATACATCGAAAGAAAATTTAACAGTCAGTGCATTTCTTCTTGGAAACCTTTGATGTCCGGTTCGGTCAATCAGTCCAAACAGAACTGAACCGTCCTTATAATTCATAACAAAGCACGTGGTTCCGCCATTGCCGCCTGCGAGCTCTTGGTTTCTCGCTTGCGAACTGTCGTTCGTGTCAGGCGATTCTGGAACTTCGTGGGTCATCTTCCACGGATTGCCATTTGCAGAGGTAATTGCCACGTTATACAAGTCTTCGGAGTTCCAATTACGACATGGTTATGTCGTAAAAGTCCATTTTAAGGAAATATGTCGAAGTCACAGTCTCAATCAGGGTCATTGCAATGGGAAAACGCCTCCGCCGGTGCCGTTGCTGGATTTGCCACTGTCGCTATCATGCATCCCCTTGACGTTGTTCGCACCAGGTTTCAAGGTTTTTTTTATTTATTTATTTGGACGAAAACAAACGCCTAGATTCAGTGAATTCCATTTTGTTTCGAAGTGTTTTCTAAAGTGGAGGGGACATTTGCAGTAAATGATGGCCGAGTATCCAATCTTCCGACCTACAAGAATACGGTTCATGCTGTTTCCACCATTGCTCGCTTGGAGGTATGTCCTAGTTGTGTTTTTGGTGCCTTTTTCACTTCCCCACTCATCATCTTTGTTACTTTTCTGGCCTCATTGTATCTGCTATCATTTTGTCTCCTATTGATGTATTAGTGAATGATTGATGGAACTATTTTATTGTTATGCTTTTTCACTGAATCGCAGTACTATGTAACGAGGGTAACTCTTCAGTCTAGTGCCATGTGAACATTTTTCATGTTTTATCACTGGCTGCAACGATTTACAAATATGGAATATGAATTGGGTCGCAGGGTCCGAGAGGGCTATATGCAGGATTCTATCCAGCAGTTCTTGGGTCATCTATTTCATGGGGCTTATATTTCTTCTTGTAAGTGAACTAACTTTTCTCTTGGATTGGTTTATTCTTTTCATTCGCTGCAATAGTACATTGGGTAAAGTAAACTTTGAGGCAGTTAATGAAAATAATACTTCAAATCACCGAATGGAATCTTCTCATTGAGTTTGATCTGGAGTGATTGTATTTTTATCAACATTTTGTACCAACTGGAGAGAATTTTTATATTATATGTTCGAGGAATCGATTCATTTCACTTGCTCTTAATTGAGATGCATTCATTTTATAATCAATCTATACAATGTTATTCTAAAAGAAAATATTTCATTTACTTTTTGTAGCTATGGCAGAGCTAAACAAAGATATTCTAAAAATGGGGAGAAAAACCTAAGTCCTGCTCTTCATCTTGCTTCTGCTGCAGAAGCAGGGGCATTGGTGAGTCCAAACACTTCTAAGTTCTAATAGAGGTATAGGAAATCACAGCTAATTTTAACTTTTTCTTTTATTTTTTACAAATTCCATGCCATTTGAGAGTCAATTTCTGCATTTTCTTAGCAAGTTCATTTTGGCTTTATATGTCTTCAGAATTTCTGTAATTGTACTGTTTTTTATTGATTTGCATGACTGCCTTGAGTCATTTGATTTAGATAAATGTTTCTATCTTTCTATGCTGATGATATATTGAGATTTGTTCAGTATTGCAACTTCTCTTTCATTGTCAGGTTTGTTTGTGCACAAATCCTGTATGGCTAGTAAAAACAAGGTTGCAGCTTCAGAATCCCCTCAATCAAACTCAACCATATTCAGGGCTTTATGGTCTGTTACGCACTTTGAATTGTAACTAAGAGTATCATGACAACTATAAAGACAAATAATACCCATTAAATTAAGCTTGATCAAGACCTAGCCTCATTATTTTTCCCATATATCTCAATTTGTATTATTATTCAGATCTGAAGCCAACTTCCTGTAGAAAATTTGCTTAACTTGATAGTCTGTATATGTTAGAATGCCACTTACTGGGTGAATAATTTAAAGTCAAATTTGTTTTCTAGTCTTGTAACCAATAGCTGCTCCTTAAGATTTTGAGTAGTTGTCTTGCAGATCTTCATGGCTGTAAACCCCTGTTCTTAGCATTGTGTGACTAGTTCTAACCTCACGTCGTTCACTTTTTTTTTTCAAACAACTCGTTTTGGTTTCAGGTTTTACTTTCTAAGTTCTTCTAGCTTAAATGAAGTTGTCAGTTGACTCTGTTTTCAAAGTTTTCTCTTAGTAGTAGTTCAGTCAAAATTGCCGGACATAGATTAAGCTTCTTCTCCTCTTACCTTTTGAATGTGCTTATATCAAATTAAATTGCAGATGCCTTCAGAACTATTATGAGGGAGGAAGGTTTTTTTGCACTATACAAAGGGATCATTCCTGGTCTCTTTCTGGTAATCCTTCTATCATTAAGTTTATATGTTTGTTTTTCGAGAGACATTCACTTACATCGCCTCTTGTTTTCTATATTTCCAATATGTGAAGAAGATATATTTACCTTAAGTGTAATATGCAGATGTATTGTACCTCTCCTTATCTTTTTTTTTCCTTTAATGGTGTATATCTCAGTAGTTATTTATGCAATGAGGCCCAAAATAGGCTTTTTGAAGTAATGAATGACAAATCTACTCTAGTTTCTCACTACAATTAGTATTTCAGTCTAGTGATATTTCATACTTTTTTTTAATTACTATCTTATCAACGTCTTGATTTGTACATATTACATTGTGCTTTAGCTTATGTAGTCATGAAGATTATATGTTAGGATCGGACTTAGGGAGTTTACCCTAAGATCAGGTAACTATCACTCTTCCGGCCATAAGGTGATAGAGTCAAAGAGAAAAAGAAGAAATAATTAAAAACATACTTGCTTGATTGATCTTAAACCCTAAGGGCAAAGACCTCTTTAAATAGACTCGATAAACCTACCTAGATAAGACTTATCCCTTAAACTAAGATAAGACTTATCTCTTAAACTAAGATAAGACTAACTAGGATAAGACTTATTCATTAGACTAAGATAAAACTAATATAGATAAGACTAACATAGATAAGACTTATCCCTTAGATTAAGATAGACTACTAAAATAAGATTTATCCTTTAAACTAGAATACGATTAACTATGAAATAACAAATAACAATAGATAACTAGATTTAACGGGCCTTAGGTTCGTCTAACATATTGTTTTCCTACGAACGCGTCCATAACATTATATTAAGTTAATTCTGTTATTGGGTTTGTCCTGGCAAGTGAACTGAAGAGTGAGAGAATCGAAATCCCAAAGAACAGGGCCGAGAGTCCGTAACTAGTGTACGCCCAGTACTGCATCCAGACTAGGGAGGTGTATCACATAAAAATCAGCTGTGAATAATATTTCAAAAATGAAAAAGAGACGTTCCGGCAGGCCCCTAAACAGCTGACGCGCGCCCCATTGGCCACAAAAATCGTCATGGAAGCGGCTGACGACGGCTGTAAGCCCAAACGCGCAACGGCACAGACGCTCAGGAAGTTATGCGTACTGCCCGTGTCTGCCAGACCCAGAGAACCTAAGAGGAAAAGGTGGCTGCGAATGTCAACGTGGATGCCTCAGGTGAGCCTGCTATAACGTGGAGTGAATATTAGGCTCAATGATCTCTGTCTCAACGGGGTCCTCATTCGGTTCATCTGTGGAATCAGAGTCGTCGTCACAGTAAAGCCAGAAAAGAAGCTTGCAAGTATGGCCTCAGGAATAAGGCTTGTCACAGTTATAACATAGACCACGAGACATCCGCTCAGTCATCTCGGCACGAGAAATACGTTTGAACGTTCGCTGACCGGGGGGTGGTAGTCCTGGCTGTCCGGCTTAGGAGGACGCCATGAGTGGTGCGCTCGAGTGTGTAGTGGAAGGGCCCGAGAGTCGTATGAACCGGCGGGTTCCAAGCACAGAAACAGGCACCGAGGAGAGAATAGTTCGTCGTTCATAGGCACATGCTAATGCCATAGCTCGTTCCAACGTCGGTGAATCCTGTAACTCCACCTCCAAGCGAAGTGATGTGCGTAAGCCGACAGTAAAATGATGGATCGCCTGGTCTGGAGTGACAGAGAGAGCTTTGGTAAATAGACGCTGAAATTGCTTTTGATACTCTTGCACTGTGCCTGTCTGTTTCAAATCGATTAAATCTCCCAATGTATTGGACTGAGAAGATGTGCCGAATCGTTCGTACCAGTCAGCAGCCTCATCCTGTAAATGAAAGGCGGTTAGACCCACCCATCCGAGTAGTGAGACGTTCTGGCTCTGGAAATAATGCTCACATTGGTTCAGCCATTGGTGAGGATCCACCGAGCCATCATAGGACGGATAATCCAAGCGGGCACGAATAACAGGCCGTGTGCCATCGCTGGGGTATGTGAGATATGACCCAATCATGTCTGGATCCGTTATCGGCTGATCGGGGCAAGGGATAGTAGTAGCCATTAAACCTGGGCTGAAGTGCTGAACTGAATGGTTGCTCGGCCCATTCGGATTGCTCGGCTCATTCGGATTGCTCAGACTATTCGAATTGCTCGGCCCATACGAATTGCTGTTGGACAAGAAGACCTTGTTCGGCCCACGGTAATTCTTCCGAAAGTCGGCAGAGCGCCCTCGGTCTGTGGCCAGGGCATTGTGGTTGGTGCGCGCGGGATCTCCCCTGCAGAATGGGCCGGCGCTGGATGCGCAAGTACAGGAGGCGCGGTGAAGGGCGGCGTTGTTTGAATGGTTGGCGACAACGAGGCAAGCGCGGGTTGCGCTGGTGTAGCTGGTCAAAAAACGAGCGCAGGTAGCATGACGTTCGCGACCGGCGCGATGAAGGAGGCATTGCGCGCGGTGGCCGCAGCAATGGGACAAGCAGAATACGGCATTCCTTGTGCGGCGGAGAGCAGAAACGAGGTCGGCGCTGTCTGTAGCTGTTGCGGTGCGAAAAGATGAGCGGGTGGCGCCGGAAGGAGGCCGTCATATGTGACCGCGCGGCCAGAATAGGCGGCAGCGATGTGGTACTGTGCAGCGTGGGCTGCGGCAAGACGAGAGGCGCGGGCGGTGCGAAGAAGGCGCTGTCGTGTGCTGGCTGCGCGGCCAAAATCAGCGGCAGAGAGGTGTTGCGCGAGTTGCAAAAGTGCGAAATTAAGATAAAACTAACAGAGATAAGACTTATCTCTTAGATTAAGATAAGACTACTAAGATAAGATTTATCTCTTAGACTAAAAGAAGACTAACTATAAAATAACAAATAACAATAGATAACTAGATTTAATAGGCTTTAGGTTCGTCTAACATATTGTTTTCCTACGAACGCGTCCATAACATTATATTAAGTTAATTCTGTTATTGGGTTTGTCCTGTCGGTGATGTTGACGTAGTTTCTACTATTTTGAGAAATTTCCCCGTGCTTTTAAATGGTAGATGAACTTAGCAGCTGATAATAAAGGCAAGGGGAAGAATGAAATTTTCTTGATTGTGTATTTTATCCAGCCAGAAGTGATCTTTAAAATTGAGACATCTTATCAGACAAGAAATAGCTTATCATCACATTGGCTTTACAGATGCATTGCTGCTGTTTCAGCAGGTTTCTCATGGAGCTATTCAGTTCACTGCTTATGAGGAATTTCGAAAGTTTATTGTGAACTTGAAAACTAAAGATAATCGAGACAACAAAGAAGGTTCTGGGAGCTTATTAGTAAGTTTAGAGAAAATGGGGAATATTCTGTTGTCTATCTTGATCGGAAGTGTTTTGGTAAGTTGTGGAGCTCAGAATGGTTACGTAAATGTATTATTGTTTTCTCTTTTTGTGCAGAATTCAGTTGACTATGCTTTTCTGGGAGCATCCTCCAAAATTGCCGCCATCCTCATGACATACCCATTCCAGGTTATTCTTAGTTGATTACCTGTGAGATGAAAAATTTCACTTCCGTGATTCCTTTTTTTCTTATAATGTTGTTTACTTTTTGCCAGGTTGTTCGTGCTCGTTTGCAGGTAATGTCAATGGTGAATAGTTATTTTGTGATAGTTATTTTGTTTTGTTAAATCTTATTCTGCTGAGTGAAAAGTAGATGAGGTTACTGTTGAAACACTTGCTCTAGAATCATTCAATCTAGGGACTTTTTAGTCTTCATGATTTCTTATTACAGATTTGATTATAGCTCTTGATTATCCTTTGCAGCAAAGACCTGGCAATAATGGAATTCCAATATACATGGACAGCTTCCATGTCATGAAGGAAACTGTCCGGTAAGACAAAAAGGGGCCATGATTGAGAAACTTTTCCATTTTTTCCACGTTTGAGCACTTCTAATTCTCAGGCAGTATCTCCTCGTTACAACTGAGATTAATACTTTTTTCCTGAATAAGCCATCTACACAAATTTCCCTGTCCTCGGCTGAATTTAGTTTTTTTTGCTTACATCTATCTGGCGTTGATGGTTAGAGTCATATTTGGTTGCAGGTTTGAGGGCATTCGAGGATTTTACAAGGGCATCACTCCAAACCTTTTGAAAAATGTTCCTGCTGCTTCAATTACATTCATTGTCTATGAAAACGTCTTGAACTTGTTCAAGTCCGCCAGAAGAAAAGACTGATTTGCTCTCTCGAATGACGATAAGATGACCCTTCTACGATTCAATAACTAGGAAAGCTTATCTCTATTCGATGCATACATGAAATTGGCGATCCATTTTTGGAAAGAAAACAAAGAAGCCCGGAAGCTCACACGCAAAGTTTTACTCAGAAAAGAGAGGAGTTGGAGATACATGGTGACGTCCAGAATGACAACTTCATGGTTTGGACCAAGACCTTGTACGTATTTCTTTATCCAAAAGTATTCAGATCCTAAGTCTTTATACCCATCTTGAACTTTGTGGGAACTGCTATGGCTCACCTGAGAATCAAACTAATTAGACCTTTTATTTTGATGTTTTAAAATCCTGTTTTTGTGAGACTTTGACAGTAGAAGATAAGTACATGCACAGATCATTGATGTAGATATCGTATCTCTTTTAAAGCTATCTTACAGCAAGCTTTTGAAAGAACATACGTTATGCCACCAAAATAATGTCTAAAATGATCCATATCAAGAATATCTACTTTTATTTGGAAATTTTAAAATAAAAAAATAAAATCCTACGCCATTAAATCTAAATTGCCTAAACCAAAACAGAAGGATTTGGAATATAGAATAATTCAAGAACAAAGCAAACAGAATCCATATTCTTCTCCCTCGTTCGCATAAAATCCAAACGGAAACCGAGGGTCCTTCTCGTCTGAGAAAGCCTCCTTGAGATTCTCTGAAGGTTTTTCAATGGGTGCTGCTGAGAAGTTGATAGCTTTCTTCTTCCTGCTCAACCTCTCTGGCGTCTGCCATGGAGGAGTCACCAGTAGTTATATCAGAAAACCTGTTGCTTCTGTGGACATGCCTCTTGATTCCTTTCCTTCTCCTCCTGGCTTCAATGCACCCGAGCAGGTTCTGTATCTCATCAAAGTTCCCATATTTTTTCTTCATTTTCTCAAAGTTATTACCTTTCTGGCACCAATGTTCTGAGTTTTCGGTTCATCGTCGTGCAGGTTCACATAACTCAAGGAGACCACTCAGGCAAAAGCATGATCGTGTCGTGGGTGACGCCACTGGCGCGGCATCCGAATGTGGTCGTCTACTGGGCTGAAAACAGCAAGCAGAATAAGCACAGGGCTCATTCCAGAAGCACAACCTATAAATACTATAACTATTCTTCTGGTTTTATCCACCACGCCACAATTAAACGACTCGATGTCAGTTCCATTCTCTATAATTTGATGCAAAGCTCGGACATGTCTACTTCTTTTTAAACATGCGTACTTCTTTGCAGTATGATACAAGATACTTCTACGAGCTCGGACATGGGGATTCAAAGAGAAGATTTTCTTTCGTAACTCCGCCGAAACCAGGACCCGACGTTCCATACACGTTCGGCATCATCGGTATGTTTGTATTGATCAAAGTAAAACGTTCCGAGTATAGTGTTAATCGTTTCCCCATTGACGTACGCTCAAAGTTTCATTTTCTGAAGGCTTGAAACTCTTTGAACTAAGTGTACTATGTGTTCTTCAGGGGATCTCGGGCAAACGTACGACTCAAACGCGACACTAGAGCATTACGTAGCGAATCCAAAAGGGCAAGCCGTGCTTTTTGTGGGAGACATTTCTTACGCAGATCATTACCCAGACCACTGCAATCTAAGGTGGGATGCATGGGGTCGTTTTGCTGAGAAAAGCACTGCTTATCAGCCCTGGATTTGGACTGCTGGAAATCACGAGCTTGACTTTGCTCCTCAGCTTGTAAGCCTTACCACTCTTAAGTTTTTTTTCCAATTTCAATTCAAAGCTATTTGTTTTATTTATTTTTTTATGTTTTCAGGGAGAAAACGAGCCGTTTAGGCCCCATTTGCATCGGTACCATGTCCCTTACAAGTTCTCCGAGAGCACATCCCCTCTTTGGTATTCCGTGAAGCATGCTTCAGCTTACGTTATCGTCCTCTCGTCTTACTCGGCTTTCGGTTAGTTTCTTCTTTCTTGAGAATCCCAACTCTTTGAGCTGTTTAAGCTGAATCCTGTTTTACCGGGTCTACTCTGTATGTATAATTTATACATTATAATATAACTTTATTATTGCTGTTTCTTTCGTAGCAAAATACACCCCCCAGTATAACTGGCTCCAAAATGAGTTCCCAAAAGTTAATAGGAGCGAGACTCCATGGCTGATTGTGCTTTTGCACTCCCCAATGTACAATAGCGATAACTACCATTACATGGAAGGAGAAGGCATGCGAGTGATTTTCGAGCCTTGGTTTGTCCAGTACAAAGTCGATCTTGTTCTCTCGGGCCACGTCCACGCCTACGAGCGCTCTGTATGGCTCTAAAAGCTACCATTTTATCGATGATTTTACTCGTAATTTTGATGCTGAATATTCATTTGTAATGATCTACTTGTGCAGGAGAGAATATCGAATATCAAATACAACATAACGGACGGACTAAGCATGCCCGTTAAGGACCCTTCTGCGCCCGTTTACATCACGATCGGCGACGGAGGAAACATTGAAGGAAAAGCCGACTTGTAATCTTCTCTTTCTCACTAGCAATTTTCTCTTTTTGGATTTGGTTTGAAGACTCGCTCATATTATTTTGGTGCTTGAATTTCAGCTTCATAAACCCACAGCCAAGTTACTCAGCTTTCAGAGAAGCAAGCTTTGGACATGGAATGCTTGAGATTAAAAACCGAACCCATGCATACTACACGTGGCACAGAAACCAGGATAATGAACCTGTCTCTGCTGATTCTCTATGGTTTTTCAATAGGTTTTGGTACCCCAAAGATGAGAGTGTCCACTAAGTACGTTACACGTGGCGCGTACTGGTTTTAGGTTTGAATAAAGCAGTGTGGCCTTGGAGAATTCTGCCATTTCTTGTGTTTGTTAATGACTTATTTGAATCGATAATTTCCTTCATTAATTTCGCATTTAAAATTTGTTTTATTTCAGTCATTATTCCTAGTTGACCCTTCTAATTTCTTTTCTAGTAAATACACATCGTAGCACCAAATCTTCATGTGTTACAATACATGTTACCTCACAAAAAATGACACATTTGCTAATTATAGAATGTGACCCATCGACTCGAGTCGTATTAATAATTCGAAAATGCTAAGGATTGATCCACTTAGACGAAAAGGCGATACTACATTTACTTTATATTTCTACATTTAAGGTACTTTTTGATGAGACAAATGTTGATTTGTGTAAATGACTTTCTCACTCTTATTTTAAAGAAACGAAACTATAATTGAATGTCATTTTAGCAGTAAGTTTATAAATACTACATTTGATAAATCAGTAAGACATTATGATATTAAATCTTGAAGATGAGTTGGATGCATTGTTACTTCTGACTCAGAAACCTTGACAGTCTTGGTGAGTTCTTTTGCACCAAGTAGAACTTTGACCCTAAAGATGGTTAAAGATAGTTTACTTAACGAAGAAGCAAGAAGAAAAGAAAAAATGAATCTTCTTTATAAATTCTAGTTTCACGTAAACTAGAAAGATGTGGAAGAAATAAAAGTAGACAACTACATGAACATGTAAAACATTCAAATAGAAGTTTAAAAATAAAAAAATATTTCATATATTTTCACTAAGACAAGCTAGATCACATATGAAAGAGTGCATGTTTTCGAAGAGAGAACTTGCTCTTGCTGAAGACAAGAAAGAAGAAAGAAAGACTAACTCTTTGAGCCACGAGAATGTGATGCACTTATCGTTTTGACGATAGTTGTGTTAATCTAATTTTCCAGAACACTGATTAGGTCATTGATTCTAGCGCATCATTTTATGTTACTCATCATGGTGATTTCTTCACTACATACTCTTTGGATAATTTTGACAATGTTATGATGAGAAATAACAATGTTTCAAGAATTGTGGGTGTAGACGACATATGTTTGGAGCCTAATCATGAAAATAAGTTAGTGCTCACAGATGTGAGACATGACTTCGATATTCGACTCAACTAAATCTCAATTGAAAAGCTAGATAATGATGAGTTTGGTAACTAATTTTGTTCAAGCTAGATGTAAGCCCACCATAAAGTCTTTGATCATCGCTGAAGGGAGAAAAATTAATAGACTTTACTTTATGCTAGGGAAGTTACACAAAAGAGAGACAAATGTTATTCAGATCGTCAACGTTGATTTGTTACAGAAAAACTTGGTCATAACAACAAGAAGAATATGCAGATTCGTGCTAGGAGCATTTCTCATCAAATTTGCAAGGTACATCGCTTAAAACTTGTCTTGATTGTACTACTAGAAAGATGCATAGAGTTCATGTCATATTTACCCACCACATAGAAAGTCAAATATTTTTTATTTGATTCTGACTTATGTTTTTTTATGCGAGATAAATCTCTTGGAGGCGAAGTTCATTTTGTGACATCCATCAATGAACGCTCAATGAACGCATCATTTCATGTTACTCATCATGGTGATTTCTTCACTACATACTCTTTGGATAATTTTGACAATGTCATGATAAGAAATAACAATGTTTCAAGAATTGTGGGTGTAGACGACATATAAATTGGAGCCTAATCATGAAAATAAGTTAGTGCTCACAGATGTGAGACATGACTTCGATATTCGACTCAACTAAATCTCAATTGAAAAGCTAGATGATGATGAGTTTGGTAACTAATTTGTTCAAGCAAAATGAAAGCCCACCAGAAAGTCTTTGATCATCGCTGAAGGGAGAAAAAATTAATACCTTTATTTCATGCTAGGGAAGTTACACAAAAGAGAGACAAATGTTATTCAGATTGTCAACGTTGATTTCTTACAGAAAAACTTGGTCATAGCAGCAAGGAGAATATGCAGATTGGTGCTAGGATGCATTTCTCATCGAATTTGCAAGGTACATTGCTTAAAACTTGTCTTGATTGTACTACTAGAAAGACGCATAGAGTTCATGTCATATTTAGCCACCACATAGAAAGTCAAATGTTCTTGATTTGATTCTCACTTATGTTTTTTTATGTGAGATAAATCTCTTGGAGGCGAAGTCCATTTTGTGACATTCATCAATGAACGCTCAAAGACAGTTTAGGTGTTCGACGTCTTTAAAGAGTTCCTTGTTAGAGTTAAAAGGAAAATAAAAAAGTAGTTAAAGACAGTTAGAGCTGATAATGGTGGTATGTATAGGAGGCATTTGATAAATATTGCATAACTTATGGTATCAAAGTTGAGAAGATTCTAGCTAAGACACCACAGCTGAACGGTGCAACTGAGAGAATGAACAAAAGAATTGAAGAAGAATCGGATACATTCTTTCTCATGCTAAGCTACCTAAGAAATTTTGGGTACAAGCTATACAAACTATAGTGCAATTGATCAACCTTTGTCTAGCTACAGCTCTTGCTAGGGATGTTTTTAACAGAGTGTGGAGTAGAAAAAAAGTCTCTTATGATTCTTGAGAGTGTTTGTCTACAGGGCTTTTGTTCATATTCCAAAAGATGAGAGATCCAAGCTTGATAACAAGGCTATGACATGTATCTTCTTGGGTCATTGTTGAGATGAGTTTGGTTACAGATTATAGGACCCAATGAGCAAGAAGATTGTGAGAAGCAGAGATGTTGTGTTTCTCAAATATTAGTTTGGTGAAGATTTGCACAAATGATAGAGTTCTAATTCCTCTGCATAGATCCTAATTACATGGGATGAAGTTGAGCATTCCCTAGTAAGTTGTGATCACGGGAGATAAGCCACAAGATAGTGGCGAGTTGCTAATGAAGATCGGACTCCTACAGCTAGATTGAGACAAGCGACTAAACAATGGTACAAAAAGTTAGATTCATTCATAATGAGTTAAGGATATATTAGAACATCGTATGATCAATGTGTAATTGTAAAGAGATATTCTGATGAGGATTATAATATCATTTTGCTGTATGTGGATGACATGTTAGATATCGGTAAGATTGAGAAACTAAAAAGAGAGTTGAATTCCTTATTTTCTATGAAAGACCTAAGGTAAGTCAAACAGATTTTTGACATGAAGATAACCTGGGAACAGAAAATGAGAAATTATGGCTATCTCAAGAGCGTTATAGTGATACAGTACTTAAGAGAATCAACAAGAGCCAAGATAAGGTTGTTTCTTCTCCACTTGCAAGACATTTCAAGCTTAGTGCTAAACAATGTCCTACAAAAGAGAAAGAAAAAAAGAGATGAACAAAATTACATATACATCTGTTGTTAGCAGTTTAATGTATGTCATGATTTGTATGAGGCTAGATATAACTTATGCAATTCGAGAGGTGAGTCTTTTTCATTTTGATCCGGACAATTAACATTGGGCTGTAGTGAAATGAATCTTTCGATACAATAGAGCCACTTTGTGGATGATTAAGTTCTTAAAAGAGCTTGGCCTAGTCCAAGTGAAGTTGATTGTCTACAATGATACTCAAAGTGCAATCCATATTTCTTCTACATTTCATTTGATATCCAAGTCGTTGATGTCGGATATCATTAGATTTAGAACCTGTTTGAGGATTATGTTGTACTTTTGTCATGAATATTAGTTGATATTTTTGTTAATTCTTTTGTATCATACATTTATATTGAACTTTGAACTTATATGATCTTACTATCTACATAACACTATTGTACTTGATGAGTGTGATAGTTGTAACATCCCGTTTTTTTTTTATTTATAAAAAAAACACTAAAAAGTCGTGGTAAAATTATTTTCTTTTCCTTCAAATCTTTAATTTGTATAAATCATTTTCTTGAAAATACAGAGGAAGTCATTAAGTAAATAGCAAACTCATTGTTACCATAATTCAAAACGCATTTCCAAAACGTGCTTATTCATAGGGTTAGTTTACATATGTAATTAACATTTCACAACACACATCTTAAAACATAGTACTTTCAAAATACATCAAAACTTCTTTTTTTCGTTCATTCTCACGGCTCTTCGCTTGACAGTCCATACACAGCCCGAGCAAGCCTCCTCCACAGCATCACATCATGTGGTGAAAACTAAGTTCTTCACCTTCGTTTTCATCACCTACATCACAAAGCTTATTCTAATGAGCTTAAGGCTCAGTAAGAAATCGTATAAAGTGACATGTGTAACATGAGCATGGTTTTGTAAAACATGCATATTCATTTCGTTCTTTATTGCGTTATTCTTGCTTATCGATCCGGTTTTCCACCTCGTGGTTCTACCCAGTCCTCGTGACCGAGCTTTCCACCTCGTGGTTCTACTAGTCTACATGTTCGGCTTTCCACCTCGTGGTTCTACTTGGTCCTCGTGACCGAGCTTTCCACCTCATGGTTCTACCTTATTCATTCGTTACGTACATCCATGCATAGAACTTTAAGGATTTTCAGAACGAGAGTTAGCACCAACAGGTTCCTCTCATCCCACCATTGTCATTCGGTTGGGTGACGTATGAAAACATGCATGGAAAACATTTTCGTTCTTTTCGTAAGACATGATGCATGAAAATGACATAAAGATAAACATAAAGTATACTTAACATAAAACATAAACATAAAGTATGCATAAAACATCTTCCAATCAACATAAACAAACGTCTCCAAATGAAGATAATTGTTATCTCTTAAGTATACTTAACATAAACTTACTTCATTACTTTACTTAAACCTAGCAACCATCAAACAATGTCAAACAAGCACCAATCAAACCCAAACACTTGGGCCGGTGCACGGTGTGATACACCCCAAACAGAGTATTCTTATTCTACTTATTCATAATAGTAACCAATTCTCGTCCACTTTTATTTGTTTCTAATTATACAACCTTAATCCTACTCTTTGTGATGTAGTACCCGAAGGGCCAAAGACATGCAAGATTCACTTACTTGGATTCCAAGCTGCAAAATACTCCTTATTTCCTTCACTTTCTTTA
Source organism: Begonia fuchsioides (assembly GCA_003255005.1). Taxonomy (NCBI): domain Eukaryota; kingdom Viridiplantae; phylum Streptophyta; class Magnoliopsida; order Cucurbitales; family Begoniaceae; genus Begonia; species Begonia fuchsioides. The sequence continues at coordinate 57,595 of QAOC01001082.1, forward strand.
CTTGATTCCAAACAACCTTAACATCACAAATATGCTTACATTAGAATTTCCCAAATTTATCCTGTTTTTCTCCTAAATTACAACAGCCATAACTTAAGTTATCAAACTCCAATTCTTATGAATAAGTAACCAAAATTACCCTTAAGGTGTCTACTGTAATTCATCATAAGACTTTAAATTCAATTTCATAATCAACAATCTTATAAAATATGTATCTTTAAAATCGGACATATTAATACTGCTTTTGTATGGACATGGTAACACCTTGTTTTTCATGTCATTTCCATTAATCAAAACCATACTCGAACTCTTATAACTTCAATATGGGGTATAGAAAAACACTTAAATCAACCAACATCATACCTTAGCCCTAACTTCATGCTCCTCCTTCTTGTTATTTAAACTCACAAAACACACTCGATTTGCACCTCTCACAATAAACTTTCAATTTCAGCTTAGACCTTATGTTTCCCTTCATACGAAACTTGAGAGAATTTAGGGATAATAATGAGAATTTCGTGCATCAAATGTCAGCTGAAGGTGAAGAGGTAAACATGATGTGAAGAGGCAAGCATGAGGTAGAGAGGCAAGCATGAGGTGGAGAGGCAAGCCTGAGGTGGAGAGGCAAGCATGAGGTGGCTTCACCAAATTTTCTCCTTCAACACTTAACTCACTTGTCACATACTCTAACCTTCTAATTTCTTTAAGCATTCCTTTCAAAGGCGTATTTTAACACACTACCAACAATATTTCGTGATGCACTTATCAAGATTTAACAACGTAATTTACATTTATAATAACTAAGGTGCTTAAATGGCTCGGGTGTTACATTTCACCCTCCTTATTTAAAATTTTGTCCCCAAAATTTACACACTAAAAGAGTTTAGGATATTTTTCTTCCATGTCTCGTTGTCTCTCCCAAGTGGGCTGCTCTATCGAGTGATTTCTCCATAGTACTTTGACTAAGTAGATTTGCTTATTCCTTAGCTCTTTGATCTTTGAGTCTAATATCTTAACTGGTTGTTCTTCATAAGTCAGAGCTGAATTTACCTAAATGGAACTCGGTTTGATTACTTGGTCCGGATCCTGCAAGGTCTTCCTTAACATCGATATGTGGAACACATCATCTACACCTTGCATGGATAATGGTATATCCAATTTGTAGGCCATTTTTCCAATCTTCTTTGCTATCGGGAAGGTCCCGATGAACCTTGGAGCTAGCTTCCCCTTCTTGCCAAAGCGCTTTATCCCCTTAAATGGGGAATCCTTCAAATATACCTCATTTCCTTTTTCGAACTCAAATTCCCTCCTTCGTTGGTCTGCATAGCTCTTTTGTCGGCTTTGCGTCACTTTGATTCTTTCCCTAATTACCTGCACTTGATCTTTGGTTTGTTGCAAGATCTCAGGACCATAAAATTGAGCTTCAGCGACTTCGTCCCAATATAGAGACAATCTACACTTTCTATCGTAAAGTGCTTCATACGGGGCCATGCCAATCGTGGCTTGATAGCTGTTATTATAGGTGAATTCTACCAACGGTAAAAGCTTATTCCAAGTCATTTGGAACTCGAGCACACATGCTCTTAACATATCCTCAAGAATTTAGATTGTTCGTTCGGTCTGGCCATCGGTTTGAGGATGAAATGTTGTGCTTAAACTTAAACTCGTCCCCATAGCTTTTTGTAAACTCTTCCAAAATTTAGATGTGAATTTCGGATCACGATCCGACACTATGGCGATTGGGACTCCATGCAGCCTCACGACTTCTTGGATGTAAAATTCTGAGTATTTGTCCAAGCTCGAGCTTAATTTAATGGTGAGGAAATGAGCCGATTTCGTGAGTCTATCTACTACGACCCATATAGTCTCATGTTCCTTAGTGGTCTTTGGTAATCCTACCACGAAGTACATTGCAATGTGCTCCCACTTCCATTCCGGGATTGGTAAACATTGCACGGTTCCAGCCGGTCTTTGATGTTCAGCTTTAACTGGTTGACAAATATGACATAACTCTACATGATTCGCCACGTCTTCTTTCATACCCGGCCACCAGAAATGTCATTTAACATCACGATACATCTTGGTACTCCCGGGATACATCGAGAACATTGAGGAGTGTGCCTCTCTTAGAATGTC
>QAOC01001096.1:0-11928 GCA_003255005.1 Begonia fuchsioides
ATGCTGCAGAGAAAGAATTCACTGAGAATCGGTCACCTATTAGAGTTATGTCGGCAAATGATGAGCCAGGTTTCACTGGTGTTGAAGAAACTCAGCGATGTGGCATTAGTTATTCCACTGCTGAGCTTCCTAATGTAAGTTCTTCGTTTCAGTTTACTGGAAATCAAGATGATTGGAGAAATGACCGCTGATTATGATTGTTATCTTGCCTGATCAGGATAATATGGCTGCCTCGAATCCAGTTCTGAACCATGATTCTGTGTTGATTACTATCCCGCCGTTTCCCGCGGAATTTCACTTGCAGAGTTCCGGGTTCGTCAATGGCGGAACCAATTATTATACTGCTGATTTCGAAAATGCTTGTGGCGTACCGGCGAGATTCCACTCCCAGCGGATTGAAAATGTTTCCGCAGTGGAAGAGGGGTTGAAGACGAGAAGTTTCAGAGACCCGAGTTGACTCGTTCAAAACGTGGTCAGGGAAACTCGAATAAAAACCTCGGTAGAAAACAGTCTTCCGCGGCTGAACCAGAGGAGGCTGATATTCCGAGCTCCGGCGTTGAGAATATACCGGTGGAGAGATATTACGATGCCTTGGTTGGACCGGAGCTGGAAACTCTTCGAGTATGCGATCACTAAATTGCAGTTCGATAAACCTTCAATCGATAGCAAAATGATGATTTGTTTTTTCGGTTTTGATCAGGATTCGGAGGAAATACTGCTTCCAGAGGATCAGTTTCTCCTTCGTTTTCCGATCTCGTCGTTCGGAATCTGTCTCGGCCTCAGTAACCAGGCGATTACGTGGAAAGCTCTCGCAAATTCTTCCTCCTCGGCGTTTCCTCGTCTCAATCTGATAGTTAATCTATTCCTTTGGTCAATTTCCGTTGCCCTAATCGCCATTATCTCTTTAACTTACCTTCTGAAAATGATCATCTTCTTCGAGGCAGTCCGTCGCAAATATTATCATCCGATCAGAATCAATTTGGAGAGCGCTCCTGTTCTTGGCCCTCCCTTGGAGTTACCCCTTCGATTGCGACAAAACTCGATCCAACTCTCTGGTACATTCTAATGGCTCCGATCTCGTGCCTGGAGATCAAGATCTACGGACAGTGGATGTCCGGCGGGCAAAGGCGGCTCTCGAAAGCCGCAAATCCGTCTAATCATCTCTCGATCGTCGGAAATTTCATGGGAGCCTTTTTAGGAGCCTGGATGCGGCTGAAAGAGGGGCCGATCTTCTTCTTCGCAGTTGGAATAGCTCATTATTGGGTGCTATAAATGAGACCTAGCTACTCCTAGGGTGGGCGTCGGATCAGATTGTTGTCTATCTAATCCGATCTGATAAAAATTGGATTGGAGTAGGGAGATTCGATCGGATTAATTCCAAAAATTCATCTGAATCTGATCCGATCCGAATCCCTGCAAAGTTTTTGGATCGAATTTCGGATCCGACGTTTTTCTGAGGGCCGTTTTTCTCGAGAGCATTTCCAATTTTTCATTTTCCAGCATCTCATTTCCAGAGAGATCATGCTCCCAAGTAAACTACAATCTCAACATATCGATAATTCGATTTCAAGCTACAATCTCAACATATCGATAATCCAAAACAACTAAAAGTAAACTATCAATAATCCAATCATAATCCAATCATAATCCAATCATAATCCAAAAAAATTCATCTATAAAAATTAATTATAATCCAAAACTATCCATAATCCAAATCTATCAAAGTATCAATAATTCATCAATCATAATTCAAATACCAAAACAATACAGAATACGAAACAACTAATAATCTCAACATAATGTCAATAATTTATAAAGACCAAAACATACGATATTAATAATTCATATATTCGATTAGATCGGCTCTACGTCTCCCCCGGTTGCATTCTCCTTAATTTCTACAAAACAAAAACACATAAAAGATTCTTATTAATATAACATTAATAAATAGTAATGTTAATAAATAACGTGTAGTTGAAATATACATTCGTCAATCGTTTTGTAATCTTCTAATACATCCGACAACAATGGAGTTTCAGATTCAGAACAGATCCAACTCTAAGTGCATATAAGGGCCTCCACTGTTTTCGATAACAAAGAAATGCAGAATGAGTCAATAACGCGACCCACAGCTAAAGCTGTCTCCGACGGTACTGTAGAAATCAGAACGATTAACACGTCATTCGCTGTCATACTCAAAACTGGAAATTTATGATAATTCAATTTCTACCATAGCAAAAGGTCTGGATTATCAGAAAATTCTTCAACAGCATCGTGTAGGTAGACGTCAAGTTCCGACCTACTCGTTCTAGACTCGGTAAAAGATGTCCCGGAGTATAATCTAGAAAATAAAAGATCATTCAGTAGTGGTGCGCTAACATTGGACGAACTCGATGGTTTGTCACTTGAACCCTTATACTCACTGTAAAGTCAGGGTAAAAGAACATCTACTTCGTCATAATATTCACGCCTCCGCTCGTCCCCCACCAGAATGGTCAAACAAAGTTTTAACATAGTTGCTTTGGACCGAGGATCCAAAACAACTGCAATCCACATAAGTTTATTCATTTTTTTGACGTCCCCCCATTACTTGTCGAACTTCGCAATCATGCCATTAGCCATTGTTCTCAATAATGGATTATGACCGTCAACATGCATTTGAATATTAAGCTTCATTCGACATACCTCACTAATATACATGTTGGAGGTCACATATAGGGAACCTGATACGGCAATCGTCGACTCATAGAAAACTTCCAAGAATTTGGTAAATTGACTAATATCTACCCAATCTTCGTTTGTCAGAGGCCCTTCATCTCCCATATATGCTAAGAACTGAGAGTCGGATTCTGCAAGTTTGTCGAATGCAGCTGCATACTTCTCAACTCTTTCCAACATAAGTATGTCGAGTTCCATCGAGTAGGTACATCAGATGTCACATTGTCCTTAAATGTTATCTTCATCATGTCAATGCAACTTTTGAACTTCACTAAACGTGCTAGTGAAGATTTAACGTACTTCATCGCCCTCCGTACTCGACTAATAGAAGCTTGTTGCTCTCTAAGCCCATCATTCACAATTAAATTGGTGATATGAGCAAAGCATCGCACGTGAATGAAGTCTCCATCCAAACCAATCCATTCCAATGTCGCAAACTCCTAACCATATGTGCAATGGCCAGATCATTTGAGGAGGCGTTGTCCACCGTAATGGTGAACACCTTCTCAATCTCCCAATCACGCAAACATCTCTCAATTAATTTCCCAATGGTTTCTCCTCTTTGGTCGCCAATCTATCAAAAATTTAATATTTTCTTGTGCAATTTCCAATCTCCATCGATAAAGTGGTCTGTCAAAACCACGTAGTTTATATTCTGAGCAGACGTCCAAGTATTCATTGTCAGGCAAACTCTCTGATTACTTTTACTAAAATAATCTTTCAACTGATTTTTTTCCCTTATTATAAATGGCCTCGATATCCCTTGACACTGACTTGCGCGAAGGTAGAACCAACTCGGGCCGGAGATATGGGCACCACTTTCTGAATCCTTCTTTTTCTACCATTCTCATTGGTATTTCATCGGTTATAATCATGCTCGCAAGTACTTCACGCGCTTCTGCCTGCGTAAAAAATTATATAGAAGACGAGCTTGCTTCCTCTTTATGCGTAGTAAAAGGCAACTTCTTTTGTAATTGATCTGTGGCCAATAAATACTTTTTGCAACTCTTCAAATGCTTTGTCATATTCGAACTTCCTGCCTTCTTCGTATGACAAGCATATTTCTTGCCACAATGGTTACAGCTAGCTCTAGGATCTTTCGGATCACATCCTTCATCCAATGTGAAATGATCCCAACATGCAGTCCTGAAAGCTCTTTTTCTTGGATTAGAGGCAGACTCAATAGGCTCTGTAGTGGTCGCCAGAGTTGTAGATGTTGATTGTATCGTAGTGTCGATAGTTGTAGAAGTTGTACTTTCCATTCTACAACAAAACAATTAAACCAAATTTAAAACAAAGCACGAAGTACGAAATAAAATAATTCATTACAAAAATTCATTCAAAAATTTGTTAACAAGTTTTCGGGTAAGCATCGGGACAAATTGGATTGGATCAGATCCAATCCGATCCGATCCGATTCCGAAAGCCCATCCCTTCCGGTACCCGACTTCCCGATGTTCGACAATATGTTATTGTTGGGTGCGAATGTGTCGTTAAAAACCGCAAGTGCACAGTCAAGTAATATAAAAGATTATGGATCCCACGAGGATAATGAAATCTAATATTTTCCGAATATGCAATGTAAAATAGTTATATAAATTGATAAAAATGGTTTTGATGATTTTTTGTTAAAATTAAAATAAAAGAAAAATATAAAAAAATTAAAAGAAACAGGCAGATCTGATAAACGAACGAGATTCAGCGATAAAGAAGGTTAGATTTTGGTTTCTCCTGTTTATTCACTCTCGGCTGTATGTCTGTGCGAGATTCAGCGATAAAGAAGGTTAGATTTCGGTTTCTCCTGTTTATTCACTCTCGGCTGTATGTCTGTGCTACAGCACAGACTACAGCACGTTTGACAGAAAAGATATCTATGAAATCGGTGGCTGGCGTCGCCTACCGATTGGCTTCTTTTTTCAATTCCTTCCAATCTTATGGCAAGGACATTGAGATTTGAAGACCTTCAGAACCAATCTTATTAGTTTCCCCTTGAGCTAATGTTTTAATAAATTAAGACGTTTAGTTAAATTGCAAAAACACTAATTTAACAACTCAAGAAATTCAACTACTTTCTAGATGATTTTCTAATGGCGTGTTAGAAATCATTAAGTACGTTGTAACTGTGGCGTCCAACTTATACACGATAGGAATGAAAACCTAGTTGAATTATTCAAATTACGAAATAAATACAAACCGAGAGTTCATAAAACAAGATACTTCCAAAATCTAACCAAGATAAATTTAGTTCATGCTGAAAATAAAAACAACTAAAAGATGTTCGGTAAACATAATTGCAGCACGCTTAAAAGATAATAAACGGATTCACCGTCGCTTTCTTCAAAACCCCGGTGGCGTCCCGCAAGTTCTTGAATCGGCTCCGGCTATCCGTTTTGATTTGTCCGGCGTGGCTGCTTTTCTTCTCTCTATCGTCTATCTTCCTCTTTGCGTATCTTTTTTGAATTCGTGCTCCTCTCTTTAAAATCGTGGCAGCAATCTTCTCTTTCCAAAACAGAATTCGGAATCCTTTGCTTTGTGGAGATTTAACTAAATTCGGGATCCCTTCATTTGTGGAGATTTTCTTCTCTCTCCAATCCGCCAATTTCGCCATTTAAATATCTCAAATCTTATCTCTTTTCTCTTCATTGCTTTCCATCTTTATCCAGCATAATCCCTGCAAAATAGGTAACCAATCGGGCAGATAAAAATAATCTCGGAATTACCGAAATTAACATAATTTCCTTGCTGCCCGCTGATTCTGTGCTGTAGCGTGAGCTGCAGCACCAAATACAGCTTCCTGCATAAAATCCATCAATCCATTACTCAAAGTCTAACAATTTTCATAACTTTAATAGACATAATTAAGTCTTTTTCAAGACTTAACAGTTATCCATTCCAATATCCATCTACAGACTACAATGCAGGTCAGATATCAACAATAATGTGACAACAACTGAAAGCAACTACTGAATCAATGACGGACTTCAATTTCCAAAATAATGTGAATAATAGGGTGGACGACGAAATCTAACCTGAGACTTTAAGGAAGAGATCGTCGGCACCGGCAGTTGGCAGTCGACAGCGATGCAAACTTCGGCAAACAAGAAAAATGAGGGCCACATAGTCGATGTTCGGGAGTCGGGAGTCGGGAGTTCAAAAGGGTTTCGAGTTTGACTTTTGATTTGGGGATTTCAGAATTTCAATTTGGGACTCGTTTATAATAGGCAATCTGATGTTCGGATCAGATTAGATCGAAATTCAGCTTCGCCGACCGAATACCGTTGCTCGATCTGATCCGATCCGATCCAATCCGATTGGATTGCCGGATTGGGTCGGATCCGCCCAGCCCTAGCTACTGCTATAAATGTGTTCTTGTAACAACCCTCATTTTTATTTTAGAATTTTGTGACTTTAGGATGTAAATGTTTAAGAGTTATTTCATGAATGTTGGGTAGTTATTGAGGAATTTAAGTATTTTTGATGTGAGCAATTTAATAGGCTGAAGGTGATGAAGAAAATAAGGTTAACGGGTATAAGTAATGATGTTATTCGGAAAAGTTAGAAAATCTTCTAAGTGTTTTGGAACACTTTCGGTCGACCCCAGGATTGAGGAGGGGTCGACACAATTGAAGACTTCGGTCGACCCCAGGATCGAGGAGGGGTCGACACAATGAATACTTTCGGTCGACCCTAGGATTTATGAGGGGTCGACACAATTGAATACTTTAGGTCGACCCCAGGATTTAAGAAGGGTCGACACAAGTCACTCTCGAGAACTTCTTTCGGTCAAAACAATAGATGAGCGGTCGACACAAGTCACTGTCGGGAACTTCTTTCGGTCGACACAATAGATGAGCGGTTGACACAAGTCACTGTCGGGAACTTCTTTCGGTCGACACAATAGACGAGCGGTCGACATAAGTCACTCTCGGGAACTTCTTTGGGTCGACACCATGGACGAGCGGTCGCCCGGTTCTGGATTTCAAGCAATGCATACTCTCCGTTTTGTCAACATAGGTTGACACACATTAGTTTTCTTAATTTGGTGTCTTCTAAGAAGTTATAGTGGACTTTTTAATGAACAATTTGACACCTTAATTATTATAAATGAATCATTATCAAGGAAGTTATGCTCATTTGAAGTTGGTAAAGGAAATCTGGGCTATAGAGTTATGGACTTTTTAGCGATGCTCGGTCTTTTGTATATTTGATTATGTTAAACTATTATTTTGAAGTTTACGTATTCTACAAAGTTAAGGTCAACTCAATGAGGCAACTATGTGTTTTTGAATTATGAAAATCATAGTTGTGGAACAAAAGTTATGAAACGATTAAAGGTCAACACCTTGAACTTTCGAGCTGGTTAAGGGTGACACCTTGAATTAGAGGTTGACACTTTATTACTGAAATGTTGAATTTTCAATTGAATTTTTAAGAAAGTTAATCTATGATTATTTAAGGATGGACCAATAGGAAAGTGCCACGTGGATTAAGAGATGGTTAGCTTGGATGGTGACACCTGATGCTTGAAGCTCCACATCACCCATGACCTTCCACCTTCCATGTTGACCTATTTGATAAGGGAGTGGGGTTTTCGGCTTGCAGCCTTAACCACAATAGAGCTCTCCCTCTCCCAAAATTCTCTCTCGTCTAGTGTAAAACAAATTAGGGTTTTGTGATAAAAGTTTGAAGTTTTCATGTTTTGTGCAAGAAAATTTAGTGTTTAAGGGTTAGAAGTGCAAGGAGAAGGAGAAACCACAAACTTAAGCTTGAGGTATGAATTTTATTATTCAGAAACATCTAATTTTATTCTAGGTTAGATTATATGAGATGGAAATGGCGTTATAAGGTTAAAAAGAAATGAAATTGTAAAGTTAGTTTATGGGTATACAATTTTTTTAGGTCATGTTAACCAGTTTCTGAAATGTAAATTTTACGAAGTCTTTAAGTTACAATTTGGTCATGATCTCTTCTAATGAAGTGTATCCAATAATCTAAGGTTTAGATTGGCACCTTATTCATTCTGATCCAATTAGTGTAGTGAAAGTTGTGTATATCAGAAGTTGAGGTAAAGACAGGGTATGAACTAATAGAGTCATGTTATACCCGATTTTAAAGATGTAGCATTTCTAAGGCTTTTAAGTTAGAATCTGATCACAACGCCATCTAGAGAAATGTAGTAGACATCTTAAGTATGAATTAGGTACCTTAAGTGTTTTGATCAGAATTTTGTAGCAAAAGTTATGAATGCTGAAAGTTTTTTGGTAAAATAGGGTATTACGAGTTTTGTTTATATTATTTTATGTTATGATGTTAAGGTATGTAAGCAAGCTCATTGGAACCTTAAGGACTCGGAAACCTAAGCCTAAGCTAAGGAGATCAAGTAAGAACTCAGTGCATGTGTTTTGCCCTTCGAGGCCTACATCAGAAAGAGTAGGACTGAGGTTGATGTGATTGAATGATTGAGAATGTTAAAATGTTAAATTATTAAGCATGAAATGAATACGTTATAGTTATGTATGTATGAAATATGTTTAGGGTGCATCGCACCGTGCACCGGCCCAACAATATGAGTGTGATTGGTGTTTGTGTGACATTGAACTGTGATGTGTATGCTATAAGTAACGCCTAAATACGTAAAACATGAAAAATATGTTAAGAGATAAAGTTTAAGTGCATTTGGGAGACGTATGTGTTTATGTGTGATTTATGTTAAGTTGTTAAGCAAAGCATGATTTCTTAAGTTATCAAGAATGCATGAATTATGTTAAGTTGTCAAGTTTTGCATGTCATCTCATTCATGCATTATATTTCAAGAAAAATGTTTATCAAGCATGCATTCAAATGTCATCATTCATCGCATGAAGATCAAGTTATCAAGTATCAAGTTATTAAGTATCAAGTTATATGAGGACCCCGTAGATGCTAACTCTCAATCAAGTTATCAAGTTATGAGAGGACCCCGTAGGTGCTAACTCTCTATCAAGTTATCAAGTATGAAAATGATGCATTTCTCCTTTATGCGATGTAATAGCAACATGTATCAAGTTAAGTTTTGAGGATGGTCGGGGTATGAGACACAGATCTTCACTCTAAAAATGAAATGATGTTTTGAGGATGGTCGTAGCATGAGACACAGATCCTCACCCTAAAATGATTTGAAAAAGACACGTTTTAAGAAAAGAACATGTTTTAAGCATATCATCAGCATGCTAGGCATGTATGATATTATGATTTTTTACTGAGCCTTAAAACTTTGTGATGTAGGTGACGAAGCTCGGGATGAGGAATTTAGTCTTCATCACGTGCCATGACATGTGGATGAAGCTGTTTTGGAGCGGGCTGTTTACGCAACCAAGTGACGACCCGTGAGTGAAAGAAGAAAGAAGTTTTCAATATTTTATTAAGTTTTATGAAAACTTGTTTGAATGAATTGACACGTTTTGAATTATCATGTTAAGAACTTATGTTAAGTAATTCGATGGGCAATGCTCGAATGTTTTGTGTTATTGCCTATCTATGACATGTAATGAACGTAATGATATTTTGATATATAATTCTATAATGTGTTTTATAAGTATGATGAGATCATATTTTTAACACTTTTAATATTTTACGATTCCGCTAAGTTTTCAAGTCAAGTATTTCAAGTGTATTTACAAAAAGAAATTTTTGACCGTTGTTCTCAAAATTTTTTTTTTGAAGAACGGGATGTTACAGTTCTCTTCTAATTAAACCAGACCGAACCGGGCATCCATTTTTTAGCTATGAACCGAAACCATAAAAAACCTAGCCGACTCCCAGAGTCAAAAGATCAACCAAAAGCCAGTTAAAAATCGGTGCAATCCCGTTCGGAACCGTGACATAAAAGATAAAACCATGTTTGGTTCGGGTCGATTTGTGGGCCTAAAATTGGGTGGTCCGGCTGTTGGCTTTAAAAGTGTTTTTAAAGAAATCAATTTTTTTTATGATAACTATGTAAGATAAGCATGAAAGATAAAATAAACTACTTTACAATGTTTAAATTAGACTTGACCATTCATGAGAAATACCCTCTTTGAAGGGTACAATTAAAGTCTAATAATTTGTTTAAGTGCTGCAGAAATTTCAAGTATATGCAGTGTTTTGTGTCGACCCATAATACCTTGTGTCGACCCTTATAAATTCAGAAGCTTCACCATACATACTTTGTGTCGACCCCTGTTCAAAACAGAGGCCGAGTCTTTCATTCCTTGTGTCGACCAGAAAATCAGCCAAACGTACAAAATGGGTCGACCCAACTAAATTACTTATGTCGACTTTTACGTTCAAATTGTGTCGACCCATCTATACAAATTGTGTCGACAAAAAAAAAAGGCAGTGCAGCGTGCAAATCGTGTCGACCCATCCAAACTGTCTGTGTCGACCCTAGAAAAGACATTGTGTCGACCTTACAATATTCCATGTGTCGACCACTCAATGCTGAGCCACTCGTTCATTCAAGACAAAAGTGTCGACCCAACTTTAGTTATGTCGACCGCTCCAAGAACAGAAAGATTTGAAGTGTCGGAAAAACAATGCTTGTGTCGACCCCAAAGATTCCAGAGAATAATTTATGTCGACCGCACAAAAGTTATGTCGACCGATCAAGGACCAACGACAGAAAATCTCCAACGGCTATATCTTTGCTGTGTCTAACGGATAGTGCATGTGTTGACCCCAACAGCGAGTGTCGACCCAATTCGACAGCAAACTATAAAAGGATGAAGCAAGCTCATCTTGAGAAGCGATTTTTCAAGCAAATTTCAGAGCCTACTTTTGAGAGAGAAAAACACGCCCAAACTCTGCCAAATTTATTTTCAAATATCTCTCTTACTCTCTCATCTTTGTATTCATCTTTGATCATCATTCTTGTGATCGAGAGAGTCGGTTTAGAAACCGCAAACTTCTTAAACATTCTTGTTGAGAAATTCGTGTAAAGGGGTGACACCTCTGATAAAGAAGTGTCAACTTGTAGAGGTTTGATTGAGACCCATAAGATCAATCAAGTGAAGGATCTTCAAGGAGAAACCTTGAAGTGCGGACGTAGGCAGGTGTTGGCCGAACCGCGAGAACAAATCGGTGTTAATATATCTCTCTCTCTCAACTTTTATAATTGTTGATTGTGCTTGCATATTGAATTGATAACTAAATCAAGAAGAGATAATTGTTAAATCGTTGAACTTACGAAAAATTGTTATTAACCTAATCACGCTCAAATTTGGACCACTCGCAGCCATAGCCATCAGAAAGCGGAAGCCGATATCACATAAGAAGTGGTTCAATTTGAGTACCGGAATCTCTCAACCGAAAGATGTAGACAAGTTGCTCGAATTATCTTGCTTGGGCATATAAGACTTTGAAGCTTCTGCACAACCATGCCTTGAACTTCGTCTCTTCACGCGAAACTTGATCGATCTTTGAAGCTCAAATCTCCGAGAGGAGCCTGATTTTCGAGGGTTGATCGGTTTAGATGATCAAGTTTGAAAAAGGGTGATGAAGAAAGTGGAGAAAAAAGCTTCTTTTCATACTCTTTCTTTTTTAGCTGGAATTCCTGATCCAACGGCTCAAAACTTCTCCCCGCTATTCCCATTAGAGCTGGCAAACGAGCGAGCCAGCTCGCTGGCTCGCTCGTTTGGCTCGGTACTGTAGCGGCTCGAGCCTGGCTCGAGCCACGGTTAGCTCGACACTGTAGCGGCTCGAGCTTTTGCTCGAGCCGAGCCCGAGAGTGCAGCTCGCTCGAGTTGGCTCGTGGGCTCGGAAATACAGAGCCAACCGATCCGGCTCGAAAGCCAGCTCGAGAGCTGGCTCGGTTGGCTCGGACCACTTGTAGTGCGGTCGACACTTAGTATACACACGGTCGACACTTAATGCATATGTAAATTTGGATGGCCGGCCGCAAAATAAAGTGTCGACCGCTATACGTTACAGAACGTTTTTAAGTGTCGACCGCTAATTAAATGTCGACCGCAATACGCATGATTGTTGTGAAAGGGTCGACTGCGTATCAAATAGGGTCGACCGGTAGTTGTATAAAGGTCGACCGTTTTTATAAAGAGGGGCGACCGTTATAATGTAAAAAGAGGGGCGACCGTTATAATGTAACGGCTATAACTTCCATATGCAACGGTAACTTAAGGTCGACCGTTTGAAAAAAGAAGGTCGACCGCATGTAGCTGTTATGCGTGAATTCTA
>QAOC01001154.1:0-12250 GCA_003255005.1 Begonia fuchsioides
CGAGCCAAGTTGAAGAAGGTTGCCGAAAAGGGGAAGCCTTCGAGGAGACGGCAGGGTCCTCCGCTTCGACGGCGGTGCGTTCTTCCATTTGAGAAGAAGGGTGGGTAGTAAGACGGCGAAAATGGTGAAGCAAAATGGGAGAAAGAAGAAAGAGTCCGGGAGTTCCATGACCTGAGAGCAACTCCTCGGATCTTCCTCTTGGAGAAGATAATGGACAGAATCTCAGATACTTCAAGAGTTTCTGCGGTGCAACTTGCAAATAACTTACGTCAGTTTTGTCGGATTTCCCTATAAAGTCAGATTGCGTCGGAATTAATCAATAATAAATGAGTGACCTAGAGATGCATCCGAGCGAGCCAGACTCGAGCTCGGAGGCGAGCCTGGCTCGAGCCCAAGGTCTGGGCTTGCGAGCTTGAGCCAGCTCGGAGGCTCGAATTGAGCTCGCGAGCTTGGATCACGAGCTGGCTCGTGAGGCTCGCGAATTGCGATCCTTCCTCCGCCTCTGCCGACTTCGTCGTCGTCGCCAATAGCCATCGTCGTCCGTCGGCCGCCATGGTCGTCCTTCAGCCGCCATCGTTGCTGCTCGTTCGTCGGCCGCCATCGCATCGACTCCATCCCTCACACGAATGCCGAAGGAGAACGAGAAATCAAACCAAAATCAACGAAATCAAACGAAAAAATCAACCACAAATAGATTTAGAAAACGAACAAGAAGTTTGAATCGACACACTTATCGTCGTTGTCATCGCGCTGCTCGTCGCCGGCGTCGCACAGATCATCGGCTCAGCGTCACAAACCTCCTCATCTCTAGGTCGTCATCGATTCGCAGCAACGAATCATCGTCTTGCCGAGTCGCCGACCGTTCGTTCATTTCATGGTCGATTCGACCTTTGTGATGAACGGCAATGGTCAATTCGACCGTTGTGCTGCGCGAGAGAGACGTTCTCTTGCAAACGGTGTGATTTTTTCCCCTATAAAAACTAATCATCTTCTTCACTTCTTCTATTTTTTCACACACAAACTAATATTCTCTCAATCTTCTCTCAATTTTCTCATTCTCATTCTCAACTTTCAATCTCTCATTATTTTTTGATTTGATCTCCACTCTTTCAAAAAAATTCAACAAGGTATGTTTACTTTTAGTTTCGTTATTATTAGTGTTTTAATGTATAAATTAATGTGTAATTATGAAGTAACATTTTTTTGTGATATTCGTAGGACTCGTATTGTGGAGGTGATCGAGAGAATTCATACCACATACATACAAATCTCCGTTGATCAATTGGTGTGCGGTATCAATTTACAATTTTATTGTTTGTAGTCCGTTATTTTTTATCACAAATTCACAATGGATCTACATTTGTATAACTTGGACACATTTCCATCCGATGATGATGTTGAGGAAATTGCCGCAACCAATCCCGCATTTTTAATCGGTCACTCATCTGCACAAGCATCCACGTCCACACCTAAAGCTAAAAAAAAGTAAAACATCGGATGTATGGAAACATTTCGACGTTAAAGAAGTAAATGTTGGTGGAAAAATAGAATATAGAGCACAATGTAAATATTGTAGTAAGGATTATGTCTATGAATCTACAACTAGCACTATTGGTAGGCAATATAGAAAATGTCATTTAAACGAGCAAACGAGAGATAGTAAACAATTACAATTAAGTGCTAGTGGCAGTGGTACATTTATATATTCACATGAGAGGTTGATGGAAGGAGTATCAAAATACGTATCACAATCCGAGATACCTTTATCGATGTTTGATAGCGAGTTGTTTGAAAATTTTGCGAAAGAATATATTAATCCAAGTTTTAGACGAGTCCCGCGAAGTACAATAAGAAACGACATTTTGAAAATTTATAATAATATGAAAAATGAATTAATAGCTTTTGTTTTACACTCTCATAACATATGTGTTTGCATTACGTCTGATTTATGGAGTGCATCCAATGCACTTGGATATATTGTAGTAACTTCGCATTTTATTGATGAATCATGGCAATTAAATAAAAGAATATTAGGATTTCGTAGTTGTGAATATCTGCATACTGACATGACTATTTATAGATATATTGTTGCAATTTTGCATGAATATTCTATTAAACATAGACTTTTTAGTGTTACTTTAGATAACGCTTCTGCTAAAGATGCTTGCATTTCTCAATTTAAAAGACCTTTTTCAATTCGATAGTGCTCAAACTTCTCTTTTTCATATGCGGTGTGTTTGTCATATTTTAAATTTAATTGTTAAAGATGACATGTCATTTATTTCGCCTCATATCGAATCAATTAGAGCTGCAATTTCTTATATATCGTCGTCTAACACACGACGACAACAAGAATATAAAGAATTTTGTAAAGTTGCTAATCTTAAACCAAAAAAATTAAAAACCGATGT
This sequence comes from Begonia fuchsioides, assembly GCA_003255005.1. NCBI lineage: Eukaryota > Viridiplantae > Streptophyta > Magnoliopsida > Cucurbitales > Begoniaceae > Begonia > Begonia fuchsioides. The sequence continues at coordinate 2,412 of QAOC01001154.1, forward strand.
AGCTACTAGGTGGAATTCAACTTATTTAATATTGCAACATGCTAAGCCATATTGATTTGTTATTTGTGCTTATATTAATGAAAAAAATGAATCTACTATTGTAGATAATAGTAATTGTGAAATTGCTAATTTATTTTGTGATTTTCTTCAACCATTTTATGAAGCTACAAATGAATGTTCGGGAATTTATTATTCCACTACGCATCTTGTTCTCCCGATTTTTGTAAAACTAACGAGTACATTTGTAGCGCATAAAGAAATTAGAGAATTTTCTGAAATTGTTGATAAAATGGAAAAAAAATTTAAAAAATATTGGCTTGACGTACCTTATATATTTTTATTTGCGTGCGTAATGCATCCGAGATATAAAATAAAAGGAGTTAGTTTAATGCTTGATAAAATTTCTAGAAATTTAGATATTACTCATGTAATCAATGGTAGTCAATTAAAAAGTGAACTTTATAGTTTGTATAATACTTATGAACTTAAATATTCTAGTTTTAATTATCCTTCGCATGCTCATCATAGTTATAGTGGTGGTCACAATGTTGGGCATCCAAAAGATTTTATGCATGACATAAATAATGAAATAGATAGCGATGTTCATTCTTATAGCTCACAAAAGAATGAACTCGATATTTATTTAGAAACCCGTTATCCAATTTCTTGCGATGAGAAATTTGATATTTTGGGTTGGTGGAGAAACAACTTCATTATATTTCCTACTCTTTCTAAATTGGCACGTGATCTACTAACACCTCCGATCTTGACTGTAGCATCGGAGTCTGCTTTTAGTGCAGGTGGACGTGTGGATGATCGACGAGGGAGTCTGGCACCGGATCTCGTGGAGGCACTCATCTGCATGAAGGATTGGAACGATGCCGTCACAAGAGATCAACAACGCGAAGATATCATTGCTCAAGAATTCAAAGTTTGGACGTCGACGACGACTAGATTTTCATTCATATATGAAATTGTAATTTGATTTTATATTTTTACTACGAAGTTGTATTTTTTTTACATTTTGCACATGATTGACAATTAGATAAGTGTCAACCTAGTTGGGATGTATCTAATATGTAGTGATGCAAATGTCAAACTTACAATGAAATAAAATTTTCAATTATATGTCATTTTATATGTTAATAATAAACGTTTATTATAAGAATATTATTGAAAATTATGAAAAAAATTAAACTCGGCTCGTTAGGCTCGGCTCGTTTAAGCTCGGCAGGCTCGCTCGGGCTCAGCTCGTTTGGCTCGAGGCTTGCGAGCCAGCTCGAACCAATTTTTTTAAAAAAAAGCTTGACAGACTCGGCTCGTTTAGGCTCGACAGGCTCAACTCGTTTGGCTCGCCAGGCTCGACGAGCCCAGACTTTTCCAGCTCGGCTCCCTCGTTTAGGCTCGTTTGTCAGCTCTAGAGTGACCCATCCCCAAATTTATAAAATAAAAGTTTCTTCTGACCTTTGCTTTTCTAAACTTTTCCTCGTTTCCTTTTGAATATAATAAATAAATTGAACTTATTAATCTACAAGTTTAACATATTAAAAATATTGAGTTATTGTAAGTGTTTGTTAAAATTATGATAAAATTGACATTGTTTGTCGTCAACTTTGAATGCTCCAAGTATTTACTGCAAATATCTTATCCTTTCATTCAAAAGACAAACCTGATATGATATAGATTTTATTCAAAATTTAAATGTTCATGTTCAGAACAATAATTCGAATCTATTTGATTCGAGCCTACGACTACAAAATTTGCTTCGATAATTAAAAAAAAAGCTCAAAAAACTCGTCTCGGTCTCTCTTCTGTAACACTTGCTTCAATAGATTTGCCTTCCAGACTCTGCGTGGACAACCCAAACATGATCCCCAAACATCTTTAGTTTCATTCCATCCAATCCCGATCAAATTCAAATCCAATTCAAAACACAAATCGTGCCAGAATAAGCTGAAAAAAATGATGAACCTATCCATAAAGAGCATCGATTGCATCCTTCATTCCAGATTCATCGGACATTACTACCAACCCGAACCCACGTCCTCATCCTTGGGCTTTCCCAATTGTCTTGCCGAAAGGCCCGCAACTTCCACCAAAGAAGATAGCATCAGTTTTGACTTGCTTTGTCAATTCCGGTTTGGTTTTTCTCTCTTTCAAAAACCAATCAAAAGACAAAACCAAACTGAACCTAGAAGAATTACCAAATTTATATAAAGTATAAATTTTTATACTGAAAATTACACATCATTGTAGGCTCAAAATAAATCTAAACGATATAAAACCAAATTAAACGATACCAACCGTGAACCAAACTGGAATGCTCTTCAGCCACGTAGTGTGAGAGCTTTGGCAGAGAGGCGGAGGGGAACTCTCTTGTGCATTGCAAGCCCAAAAGCTTCTTCCATGTCCAACTCTTCTCCGGCGACCGCCGCCCAATCAAACGGGAGCAGAAGGTTTGCCAAAGCAATCTCGATGACCTGAACCCCAAAGTTCATGCCGGGACAGATCCTCCGACCCACCCCAAACGGAAGATACTGGTAGGGCTGTCCTCGGTAATCCAGAGAGCCACCGGAAAATCTCTCCGGCTTAAACTCGTTCGGATTTTCCCAGTACTTTGGGTCCACCGATATCGATTTTGCGTCAACGAAGACCCGTGTTCCCGCCGGAATATCGTACGACTGAATTCGGCTGGTTTCTATTGTTTCTCGCGGGACCAACAATGGAGCCGGTGGGTGGAGTCTGAGCCCCTCCTTTACCACTGATTTTAGGTAAACTAGATCGGAGATGTCTTCTTCTTCGACCTTCTCTTTCCCTTTCATGGCTTCTCTTATCTCTCTCTGTGCCTTTTCCATTGTTGGTATTTACTCTTTGCCAGTTTCTTTTCTCACAGTGATATCGAATGACTTTCAAGGAACGAAGAAGAAATTTACAGAGATAAAAACAAAAGTCGGTATTTTTTTTGTTTTTCTTCTATATATGGATAAATACTTGAAAGGTTACCTCTACGTCTTACACCCAATAGAAAATAACTGCTTTCTAAAATTAACTTCTAATGGAATTAAAGACAAAACAGAAACAAAAACAAACTGAAACATAACAACAAGATTAATCTTATCATTTTCCTCCTTAAACTTGTTGTTCCTTATTGATGTCCACCACACCAATCTTTTCTCTCATCACGTGAAACTTCATCCTTGCCAGTGACTTTGTAAAAATATCAGCACACTGATTTTCAGTGCGAATATGCTGAATTTTTATCAAACCCGATTCCACACAGTCTCTAATGTAATGAAACCGAGTGTCAATATGTTTGCTCCTATCATGATAAACTGAGTTCTTAGTTAGAGCAATTGCGGATTGATTGTCCATATTTAGCTCCACTTTCTTAGGCTCAATCTTCAACAAGTCCCCTAGCAACCGACTCAGCCACACACCTTGACATGATGCCGCACAGCCAGCAATATACTCTGCTTCGCATGAAGATAGCGCCACCACTTTCTGCTTTTGTGAGCACCAACTGATCGCATTTCCCCCAAGAAAAAATATGAACCCTGTAGTGCTCTTTCTGTCATTATTGTCACCAGCTAGATCACTATCCGAAAACCCAATTAGCTCCAAACCCCCTTTATTCTTCTCATACACACAACCAAAGTTTAATGTCCCCTTCACATACCTTAGTATGTGCTTTACTAATGTCATGTGTTCCATCGTGGGTTTCTCCATAAATCGGCTCACCATTCCAACAGAAAATGCCAAGTCGGGACGTGTGTACAGCAAGTATCTCAAACTGCCAACAATACTTCGGTACAAGGTTACATCTACAGGAGGTTCATTGCTGTCCTTGTTCAATTTCAGACGAGACTCCATCGAAATCTGTGTTGAGTTACAGTCCTTCATCCCACATTTCTCCAGGACCTTCTTTGCAAAACCCGATTGTTTTAAGGTAATTTTTGTGGAGGTCTGACACACTTCAATCCCCAAATAATAGCTAAGTAGTCCAAGATCACTCATGCTAAATAAGCCTTTCATTTGAGATTTGAACTTGTCAATGTCTCGAATACTTCCTCCGGTGATTATCAAATCATCTACGTATACTCCAACAATCAAATTACCTTCCTTTCTCGTGTACACAGCATGTTCTAATAGACTCTTCTCAAAACTGAGTGCCTTTAAAGATTTATCCAACTTCGAGTTCCAAGCTCTAGGTGCTTGTCGCAAACCATACAAGGCTTTATACAGTTTTAACACCTTATGCTCTTCTCCCTTCATTTCAAAACCCGGTGGCTGCATAACATACACATCCTCCTCCAATTCACCGTTAAGGAAAGCGGATTTTACATCCATGTGATGCACTTGCCACCCCTTTTGTGCAGCGATTGAGATCAACAACCGCACAGTTTCCAATCGAGTAACTGGAGCAAAAACTTCGTCAAAATTAATCCCATGTTTTTGAACATAACCCTTTGCTACTAACCTCGCTTTGTGTTTAATTGTTTTGCCTTGTGTATCTTTCTTCAATTTAAATACCCACTTCAAACCAATTGGCTTCTGATTTTCTGGTAAATTAACTAACCTCCATGTTGCATTCTCCCGTATGCTGGAAATCTCTTCTTCCATAGCCTTTCTCCATGCTAAATTGGTCCTTGCTTCTTCATAACTCGTAGGCTCCTCTTCTCCTAGTAAACATAGCCCCGAGTAATCCAATTCAATCGGAACTGTTGTGTCGTACAAACTGTTCAAGTCTCGTTTCCCTCTTGGTCCTGTTTCTGATGCTTCTGGTGCTTCTGAATGCAGGTCTGCTGTTTGTACTGTGCCAGAACTGAATCCATCTGCTCTATTGATGCCAACTGGTGTCTTGACATACTCGCTGGGTTGATAGAATCCTGACTTGGGAGACGCCATATCAGAATACAGCCTCTCTTCCTCAATTTGTTGATTGGCAGCATCACTGGAACCTGCAACAGGAAAATAAAGAACAGTAAAGATATCCTTTGCTGGTCTTAATTCTTCAACAGGCATAGCTGACCAGTCCCACTTTTTTTCTTCATCAAAAACAACATCACGAGTGACCACAACCTGTTTTGACTTTGGATCAAACATCCGGTAACCCTTGGTATTCGTATCATATCCAATAAACACCATAGGTCTGCTTAGATCGGCTAGTTTTTGAATGTGAGGTGTGACCATCTTCACATGAGCAACGCATCCAAAAATTCGTAGGTGCTCAACCCTTAGCTTTCGGTTGTAATATGCTTTGTAGGGTGTCTTGTCAACCAAACTCTTAGTTGGTGCTCTGTTTAGCAAATAAATTGCCGTTGACACCGCTTCTCCCCAAAATTCACCAGGAACACCCTTGCTTTTTAGCAAGCTTCTTGCCATGCCAACCACCGTCTGATTTCTCCGTTCCACGACACCATTTTGCTGCGGAGAATAAGGTGCAGTAAGGTAGTGTTTAATACCATTTAATTCACAAAAACTCTTGAACTTATTTGATGTGAATTCACCACCGCGATCACTTCGTAAGGCTTTCAACTTACGCCCCTTCTCTATTTCGGCTGCAACCTTGATCCTTTTAAAACTTTCTAACGTAACAGCTTTGCTTGAGATCAGAGCTTGCCACATAAACCTTGTGAAATCATCGACAATCAGCATGAAATAACGATTTCCCCCATTTGTAGTTGGTGTGATTGGCCCGCATAAATCTATATGCCACAGTTCAAGAGGGTACTCGGCTCTGAAATTTTATTCGGTAGGAAATGGTTTTCGATGTTGTTTTCCAATAAGGCATCCATCACAAATACGATCTTTATGATCTATCAAAGGCATGCCATGCACCATTCCATTTTTACCCATGATCTAGCATGAAAATTCACATGTCCATACCTTGCGTGCTAGAGCCAAGCTCTTTCTTTATTTCTCACCATGAGACATTCTGGAAGGGTTGAAGAAGTGCGTAGAAAGTATAACCGATTCCCGGATCTGGACACCTTGGCTAGCACTGCCTGTGTTCTATCCACGATAGACAATACTCCTCTTTCAATCATTATCTTACATCCATTTTCATCTAACTGTCCAAGACTAATTATGTTACTTTTTAACCTTGGAATATAGTAAGTATTAGTGAGTAGTCTGTGTTCACCAGTGAAGCATTCAAAGAGTATCGAGCCCCTTCCTTGTATCTCTACAGTTGAATCATCTCCAAACCGNTTTCTGATTCTTGCATATGCAATTTATTTAGTTGTCGTTTCAGCACTTGTAGACGTGCCTTCTTGACACGATCCTCGCCAATACGCATCTCCCTGAGAGCGTCCCAGGCCTCCTTGACCGACTGCTTCTCTGCGGTTGCCATCATGACATTGTCCGGCAGTTCCTGAGATATTGCAACCATCGCTCCTTGATCCTTGTCCTCATCTGTGTCCTCTCCTTCTATCTCAGACCAAACTCCTAGCGAACGAAGGACTATCTTCATCTTGACAGCCCATATACCGTAATTCGTCTCGCTTAACATGGGATACTGGATAGGTACAGAGACACCTCTGACCTTCGGTTTGGTAACAGCAAGTGTCTTGGATGGACCTCCTTCTTCACCTGCCATGGATTCTTGAAACCTCGGCTCTGATACCAAATGTTGGTATTTACTCTTTGCCAGTTTCATTTCTCACAGTGATATCGAATGACTTTCAAGGAACGAAGAGGAAATTTACAGAGATAAAAACAAAAGTCGGTATTTTTTTATTTTTCTTCTATATATGGATAAATACTTTAAAGGTTACGACTCTACATCTTACACCCAATAGAAAATAACTGCTTTCTAAAATTAACTTCTAATGGAAATGAAGACAAAACAAAAACAAAAACAAACTGAAACATAACAACAAGATTAATCTTATCAACCGCTGGGTGGATGATCAGCTCCGCCATTATCCACGTTAGGGTTGCCGACGATGTATCTGTTCCGGCAATGAAAATATCCTGCAAATGGTCGGACGAGTGATAAGAATGAAACTTTCTTCATTGCAAAGATAACTACTCACCGTGAGAACGACCTTGATTTGTTCATCGGAGAGAGAGATGGGTTGATCGGGATCTTTCTGAACACGAAGCAAAGCATCGACAATATCCTCGATCTCCGATCTATGGCGACGATCGTCTCTGTGTTCTTCAATAACAGCGTCGTAGATGCTATCCAGCTCTTTGAAACACCTGTCAAAGCTAGCTTTTACGCCATTAAACCTGTTAATCCACTCCAGCCGGGGGAAGAAATCTGAAATGCAGAAGCCTCCTAATAGTGTCTGCGTTTCTCAAAGAAGCTCGTGAAATCTACTCTTCTCCCCATGAACTACTCCTCCTTTTTTCCCAAAAGCAACTCTGGAGACTATGTCGTTTGCAAGGGCGAGTATTGTTGTTCGCTGTAGCTCGAAAATATGTTACCAGAGGCAGCTTGTCGGGAAATCACAAAAAAACAAGAGGAAATGGAGAATGAAAATTTGAGAAAAAAACAACTTCATGGATTGCCAATTTCAAATGACCTTACACCCTTTAAATAGACTTAGCAACGCAACTCCTCATTACTCATGACTCGGAAGTTTCAACTTCCATTAGCCACTACTTTCATCTACCATTAATACTAACTTCTTTTGACTACTAAAATAAAACTCCCACCAACTTACACCACTAAGACAAACTTCGTTAACTTCCATTTAACACTAAGTGAAAATTAACTTCCGGTTACCACTAAGGAAAAACTATTTTCCACTACTTGGATTACATGCATCAATCTCTCCCTTAATCCTAGTACGAAATTTTGAACTTTTTCACACCTAGGAGTTCTCGCATTTATGCGAATTTAACTTTTCTCAATGCTTTTGTAAGAATGTTTGCACATTGTTATTTTCCACAAACGTGTTCTGCTCTCACAAATTTCTTTTCAATACTCTCCCTAATGAAATACAGATTACCTGCTTGTATAGGTAGATTGATCGGCCCACATAAATCAACATGGATTAGCTCCAAAACTTTGCTAGTTTTGTGAAGCGTTTCTTGTGGGAACGATGTTCTATTTTGTTTGGCAACCAAACACCCTTCACACACCTTGTTTGGGTGTTGGATTTTTGGCACTCCTCGGACCATCTCATTCATCACCATATTTTCCATTATTTGGAAATGTTGGTGACCTAATCGTGTGTGTCATAGTCATGCCTCTTGATCCAATTTGATCGAGAGACAAACACAACCGACAGTGTGTAGTATTGTCTTGTAAAGACGATTTTTTGATCGTCGCACCTTCATGAGCAAGTTTTCTCTCTTGTCGTAAAGCTTCAAATATTCTCCCTCGAGTATTGCTTTGCATCCAGCCTCAGTTGCTTGACCAAGGCTCAGAATATTACTGCATAGGCTAGGTATGTAATAAACATCGGTGATCAACTGATGTTCTCCATTCCTGCAATTAAGGATAATTGTACATTTGCCTTTGATCACCGTGGAATTGTCTCCAAAACGAACTCGACCCACAATGCTTTTATCAAGTTCGACGAAGCAGGATCTCCTACAAGTCATGTGGTTACTGACACCGTTGTCAATGTACCATATTTCATTTTCCCCTACATCCTACTGCGACAATGATTTTTCTTCGTTGAGGAAGAACATGTCATGCAGCTCCTCAGTGTGATGCCAACAGGGAATATATGCAGTTTATGGAAGGGCAGTTGCCTAATTCTTTTGAATTTCAGTGTTCAAAGAAGGGGATACTTAAATTTCGTAATCGATGGTATGCTCCACGTAACAAAGAATTGAGGAATGAGATATTGAGAGAAGCTCACTCTTCAAAATTTTCGGTTCACCCAGGAAATACAAAGATGTATCATGATTTGAAACATTGTTTTTGGTGGCCGAGAATGAAAAGGGATATCATGAAATATATTGGATCATGTGTTGTATGCCAACAAGTAAAAGCAGAACATCAGAGACCTGCAGGAATGCTTAAGTCATTGGTGATTCCGGAATGAAAATGAGACTATGTTTCTATGGATTTTGTAGTCGGATTACCTACAACGATTAAAGGTCATGATAACATTTAGGTAATTATTGATCGTTTGACAAAATCTACTCATTTTATTCAAGCATGAATTATACTATTTTTCACGAGGTCTAAAACAAATATTTAAAATACTTTGCTATTTATCTCGTAGTAGCGGAAATTTCAACATAATAAGGCTCCATAGGAATGGGCTTTAACCGTCCGTACAATTGATGGGAGCAGGGACGGCTAGAAGAGGACGCTTTCTATGAATAGTCAGTCCTGAAGATGTAGCCATGTCCAGATTCTCTGCCCGCTCTCCCCCCGGCAACCCCCACTCGAACCGCCCCACCAAGTTGGCCAACGCAAGCTCGTTGACGGCGGCGGCGAATGAAATCCCGGGGCAGCCCCTCCGTCCGGCGCCGAATGGGATCAGCTGACACTCGGTCCCCTTGAAGTCTACGCTGTTGTTCACGAATCTCTCCGCCCTGAACTCCTCCGGATCCTCCCAAGTCCCGGCCTCCCTCCCGATCGCCCACGCGTCCACGATTACCCGTGTTCTCGCCGGAATGTCGAACCCTTGTACCGTCACGGCGGCGGTCGACAGCCGTGGCGGGAGTAACGGGATCGGAGGGTGTAGCCGGAGTGTTTCCTTGATCACGGCTCTCAGGTAGTCCATTTTTTCTAAGTCTGCCTCATTTATGAACGGTTTTCCTCCGGCGATTCCCAGGACCTCGGTCTGCAGTTTCTTCATAGTTTCTGGATTCCTCAACAGCTCCGACATCGTCCACTCCATGAGCGTGTAGGTCGTGTCGGTTCC
>QAOC01001155.1:0-198600 GCA_003255005.1 Begonia fuchsioides
GATGCTCTGGAATTATGCTTATGGAAGCTGTTCGAAAGACAAAACCCAGTGGGGCATGTTGTGGAGGAAGCCACGTGGGCACGACAAGTGTAGGGCGGATGAGGGCATGATTCTGGACTACGCTTCTACGTCAGATTCTTGTTCAACGGTTCAGATCAAATCAATAGGCTTCTCCTACGTGAAGAATCAAACCCGAATATTGAATTAGACCCGAACCAACACATTTGGTCAGATTCTGATCGAATTTATACTTTAATCGGTTTTTAAATAGTATTGCATTTAATTACAGTTTTACCCCTTTATTAATTTCATGTTTTCTATTGAAATACTCTACCACTAGGCACTAATAAATGAATTTGAGATTAACGTCGATTACTTTGTATTATTATTGAAATAATTAAAAATAATAATTGTTTTTCTTTTAAAAAAAAGAAATATTTGTCAAAGCTTTGAAAGCTCATCATCCTATAATAGTTCTTCGCCACCTCTCGCTCTCGTCCATCCACCGCCCCACCCTCTGCTCTGAATCCTCAACATTTTCCATTTTTCTTCTCTTTTTCCTCTTCCATTTTCATTTCTCCAAATCTCGGTTCGATCTTCTCTCTGTCTTCTCTTTCCTCAGCCTTTTCCACGGCCAAAACCAGCGGCGAGACACCATGCATCGCCGACTCTTCGCGTGCTTCGGAAAAGGAGGAGGCTCCGCCGCGACCCACGACCGAGCCGCAGACGTCTCGCCGGAGGAGCAGCGCCGGGAAGGGGCGGTTCTAGTGGAGCTATTCTCGTCGCAGGGCTGCGTGACGTCGCCTGCGGCGGAGCTATTGTTGTCGAGGCTTGGGAGAGGGGATTTCAACCTGGAAAAGCCGGTTATTTTGCTTGCTTATCACGTGGATTACTGGGATTATATGGGTTGGAAAGATCCATTCGGTTCGAGCCTTTGGACGGTCAGGCAGAAGGCCTACGTCGAAGCTTTGAGATTAGACACCTTGTTTACTCCTCAGGTTGTGATTCAGGGTCGAGTCCAGTGCGTTGGTACTGACGAGACGGCTTTGCTTGACGTTGTCAAATGTGCGCAGAGATATCCTTCTCCTGCATTCCAGGTCGGTGTTTTCGTTCGAATTGTTCTGTTCTTGATGGTTTAGAAGATTTGATAGAATAGTGAACGCAAACAAATTCTTGCTGAATAACTCAGTAAAAGTGTTAAAACTGAACCAGACACTGTTCTTCGTAAAACATTAAGATTAGATTATATCATTTGACGATCTCAGAAATAAAAGAGATGGATGAATTTGATTGACAAAGATAATTTGCCGACAAAGAATATCGAGTTTATCTGTTTTCGCTGTAGTTTTTGTTCTTTGCTCAGATAAATAACACATTTAATTAGAGGGAATGAAAAGAGATCAAATTCCAAAAGATGAGTTTCTTTAGAAACTCGATCAAATTGTATGCATAACAGCTTGAATTTCTTTATCGGTCGGATGGGGATCTGAACTAAAGAAAATAAAGTTGGACAGATGGAAGGTCGTTGTTAAGTCCACCTGTGAGGCACCTGCTCTTGACCTTTAAAAACTACACCTCTCATGGTAGATTCAATATTAAAGAAGACGATGACGTCTCATCTATCACAACCCAAGAATTGTAATTATATGCTGTCATCGAGCCCAAATTTGTTTTTTTGGCGTCTGCAGTAGTTGCACATTGAATCGTTAGAATTATGACTGAATATTTGGCTAAGATTTTCATTTGTATAAACAGGCGATCTTCCGACGACCGTCGCCGGACACTCTGCAGGTATCTCTCGCCGGAACTTTGCGAACGAACGTAGATAAAGATGGGGCGAACGTGATGGTTGCCTTGTACGAGAATGGATCGGTGACGGACTGTCCGAGTGGAGAGAACAAAGGGCGAGTTCTGTCCAACGATTTCATAGTAAGAAAATTGGAAAAGCTCTGCACAGTGAAAGACATATTGGGGAAGAAGAAGATCACCGGAACTGTTTCGTTTTCCCTCTGGGGAACCTTTAATGGCGGCAAATGTGGCCTGGCTGTCTTTGTGCAAACCAGTTCTCATCATATCTTGGGCTCGCAGAGCTTTCAATTGCCAGAAGATATATGAACCGATGCTTGATTATTGTACATGCGTTCTTTTTTTAATCATTTTCTGTAGCTTTTTCAGACGTTTTTTCATGAACAATTCGATTGATATTGGTGTTTTTTAACGATGATCAAACCCTCGTTTTGTTTAATATTCGTGCTTAGAAATCTATTCATATTTAGCAATATTTGTACAAAAAGGAGTCGGATTTATATTCAATTTGGAGCCCAGCAACTCAAATACATAACATTTCTAAGCGATTCTTCAGATCTCTTTAGCTTCTCTTCCTTCATCCGGCTAGAAATAGCAGAAGACGAATGAGAAGAGATCCTCTTGGCTTGAACATATGATCCAAGATTGTTTTTTGCGTGCTGCTGTAGATATCTCAGACTGTAATTCCATCTACAAAGGCCTTGATCTTTGAGAGCCTCCACCACTCCTATGCTTGCTGCCACGATCCAAGCTTTGGTTGTTCCGCTCATTTTTCTCTCTTTTCAACTTTGTTTCTCGCTCTAGAAAATTCTGGGATTTGTTGCTGTTGAGTAGAGTGAGAAGGGTTCTTGCTCTTATGCAGAAAGGTTGTGGGAGGAGGAAGTGGCGAATCGGAGAAACTGTGGGTTTGAAAACCATTTTCTCCCCTGGTTGTCGAAGAAAGCCGCTGGTTTTGATTTTGAAACCATTTTCTCCCCTGGTTTATTTAATTCCTTTCAACCCAGAAACTTGGGGAAAGACGTGGAAATTGTAATATTTTATTAGTAAAATAAATAGCAGTGGGGACTGGAGTCAGTGATTCATAAAAGGGGATGATTAATTTAATTAAAGAATAATTAGAAAAATATAGTTAAAAAAGTAATCATAAACTTGGACAGGTCTAGTTTTGCCCACCCAAGTTTCCAGTTCCTTTTCAAACCTTTGAAACATAATGGTCAGCGATCCTGGAGGTGAATTGTGAAAACTAAACCGAACTGAGTAAGATACTGACTAGAAAAATCAAAACCAAAATCGAAAAAAATGACCCATGTCCAAAAATCGGCCCCAATCTCAATCCAAGTTCCAAAAAATGTTTTATAAGTTTTTAGATTTGGAACTGAACAGTGAATCCCGATCCCGATTTGGACCGTTCAGTGGGGTGGAATAGGAAGGATCCAGGCTTGTTCTAAAGACACTCTGGAGTCTGGAGCCAGGAGGAGATCGATTCTGAATCAACAGCATAAGTCGGCATAAAATTGATGGAACGATGAAATAGAAATCAAGAAATGGAAAAGGAGGGCAAAACCAGCCTTATCTCGAAAATTAAGGTACATTAATCAAATTAATCAAACTTAGAAAAATACATCCAAATTCATGTATAGGGTCCTTAAAATCTGGTGGTGCTCGGTCCCCAGCAGCTTAATTCCATTACTTTTAACACTTTCTTCTCCATGAAGGCCGAGCCAGGCGAGGAAGCCAAAGACGAAGAAGAAGAAGAAGAAGACGTGTTCTTGGCCTGCAACAATGATCTGATATTAGTCTTGGCATGGTGTTGAACAGACTTTATGGCGTTGTTCCACCGGCATACGCCCTGATCTTTCAGAGCTTCAACTGCTCCGATGCTCGCTGCTACAAACCAGGCTTGGTTCTTCATTTCCCTTTGTTTTTTTCTCGTCGCTGTTTTCAAGGAACTTATGAGTCTAAAATCTGAAGATTCTTCTGATGGGTTTTAATGGCGGATCTAGATGGCCTACTCGCTCTTTTTATACGGAGGTTTGATCAGTGAAGTTGCGAAAACCGGAGGCTTTAGCCAGTGGTTTGGAAAGAGACAATGAGGATCCTTGGTTATTTCACCCAGATGGAGAGGGGTTTATTTGATTGATTATTCTTCATTTTGTAACATGAATTATTTATAAAAATATTGAATTATTTATAAAAGAAATGAATCATTTGTCCATTCCCTCTCCCTCCCTTGGATGAATTAAGCCATCGAATTAAAAGAAACCACTTGAAAATAACAAATTATCCACAGCCAAGCCTCTCCATCCTAGCAATGGCGTGCACGCTTTGCTAATTACGTTTCGCTAATTTAATTGACTTTCTAGCAAGATATAAATTTAGTCAATGTAAGGCTCAAGATCTATTTTGTCCCAAAAATAGAATTTTTTTATAAATATTCCAAACAAACTTTCACAAGCCAATCCCCCAATCATAACGTCAAATTATTTTCTTGATATCGTTTCTCCGAAAAAAAAGAACCTCATACGAGAAAGAGAAGGCATCATCGACTATTGAAGTTCGGCCATACCAATGGAGAAATTCAGGAGCTTTGTGTACTTTGTCTCCTTTTTCGCATCCCTCCTGCCTTCAAAATAATGATTTTTTGAACGATTGCCACCGAGTTCTCGGCAGTTAATTGTTGATCCTTTCGAAGAAATATAAGTATCCCATGTCCTTGGGAGGATTGACCGAAGCTCCGACCTTATCGTCGTTGAAGATGACCCACCTGCCCTCTTTATAGATGTGAGCTACGTAGTGACCACATTGGGTAGAGGTTCCAATGTGGCTAACAATGCCCATGAGTTTGTATCCTGAAATATCATAAACAAATAAAGGCTTCAGCCAAAGATTACAGGTCGAAATCAAAATCAAAATCTTACAAGATTTAGATTGACATAAGCAGGACATATTTTACACAAGAAATGGCATATAATTCCATATTCATAGGTCAAAGGTTAGTGCATAGAAAGATATATCCATATAAACATTTTCGACCGACTAAAAAGATGTGAAAAACATAACAATTATAATTAACAGAAAAGTGAAAAGGTTTAAGAAACTGACTTCCTCCGCCATCAGGTAGCATTGCATCTGGGGACGTTGATGGAGGGTTTGATGATGATGAGGTGGTATCCATGGCTGATGATAAAGAGGCATCAGGATTGCTAAATATCCAATCTGTTGCTTTCTCAATGTCACCGCCCTACTCAACCAAAAAATCCAAATGAAAAAAAAGGTATTCAAATTTATAAATTCTTATCCTCCATTAGTCTAGGAGGGGAAAGCTAATTCATGTAATTCTTACTCTTTACACTAACAAAATATAAAAAAAATAGAAGAAAAAAGAAAGAAAGAGGGAAGAAAAAGTTACCGTTGCTTTCAGTGCCTTCCTGGCAACCTCTTCTTCGAAACCAAATTGAAGCAACATATCAAGTTTAGATTGGTCAACAACACCATCTGCTTCTTGGGTGATGGGGGCATCTATATCTATCATGACAAGTGAAAAATATTATTCAGAATATATGGGATCATAAGAGCAGAAGCAATATAGTTTACAAAGGTTTAGAAGCATTTCAACACAATTGGAAGACAACATGTACCTGAATCGTCCATATGGGAAAGTAGCCAATTCATTGCCTCTTCCACTCCAGCATTTGAAGTGTTAATGGCAGCTTTCTGACAGTGAAGATGGTTAAATCCCATTGAGACTAGCTGAGAAACAATATCCTCGTTGGCTGTCAGCTTATTTGATTCAGTATCATTCCCAGGATCTGAAGAATATAATAAGAATTATAAGTTTAACAAAAGAAGTGTGACCGACTTTGAACAATACATAAGACGCATTTGGAAGCTCAAAATGTCTGCAACTGATTCCAGCGCTGTCATTAGTGAACAAAAGAACTCATTCTAACTAGAATCCATAGAGAAAATTCTCAATACCCCACCACGCACACTTATCGGCAAGAGAAGCATTTTAAACTGCAGACAAAGTTTAGCCAAAGAGGGGAGGTAGAAGAACTACAAAATATAATAGAACATGATCTTCCATGTCTTCTTCAACAAAATTTGGGTTTTGAACACAAACCTAGAAGTTCATTATTATATCACCGAATTACATGGATAAGAAAATTAAGCTTAAACCTTTAGATGTAAGGCCACGCAACGGATTACCAATACATTCTAAAGGAGATGAAGCCACGAAAGTTTCACATACCATCTTCAGGTAACAGCTCCTCTCCAGGTTGAGGTCCTTTGCTCCTCATGTGAGAAATATCAATGATATCAGGTACATCTATATAGACATCTGAAGAGCAAATAAACATCAGTCAGAACGGATACACTTTATTAAGGAAAAGAAAGATGACCAAGACATTACCAAGTTTTTTTGGCACCCATCCAGCCGCCATTACAAACTTGCGCATGTGCAGCACCAGGTAATCAGGGAACGAAGTTAAACCCGCAGTCCTACCACAAAGTATCCCAATTTAACTCCTTTGCCCTTAGCACAAGCCTAAGATGTCGGAATCAGAAATTCATAAAACTTTTAACAAGCTTACTTGATTGCTGTAGTCTTAGCCCTCAAGGCAGAGCTGTAAAAATCATGAATCTCCTCTGGAGTAGAAAAGTTTGCAAGGCAAGCTTCAAGAGGCACCCTTGGACGTACAATCTCGTTGTTTTCACTGGTAGAGCCAAACAGTCATCCCAAATTTTCTAATAGAGTAAAAGGAGAAAACAACATCTCACATCCCATTGCTACTTACATTTTCTTTCCTTCTGAAATTCTTTCAGCATTTAACTTTTGAAAGGCTGAAACTTCTTCTGGATTTTCAAAGAATGAAATTGTTGAAATTTGAACTCATTAGCAGAATCATTAGAATAAATAAACCATTGGAACAATCTTTACCTTTATTTGTAGCTTCATGCATTGGGATATTTAAAGAAAGAATGTAGTCAAGCCTTCTATTATAAGCAACTTTTCCAGAAGAACACGTTATACGATCCTCAATACCAAACTGGAAGCTTCTGGCAGGACTTAATTCAACGTCTCCAGTTTTTAGCCGCTCAACTTGATCAAGAAAATGTAGAAAGAATTCCAAGGCATCCTGCATGTAAGGTCAGTTTAAAATAAGAAGGCAGTAAAGGAAATAAACAAAATTTGCAGGAGCAGATTAAAATTGATCCGGGTACATTTAGGGCTCTCAGGATATAGTCCTATGAAAAGCCAACAGAGAAACTTAAGCCTCGGAGTGAGGAGCACCATAAGGATCTCTAACAATACCTCAGATTGACTAACATTTTAAATCCTTAGACCATTATATATTATAAAACAGGCATGCAAATCCACTATCTAGAACAAAAAACAAAAGATAAGCAGTAGATCCACAAATCTTTTCTGAACCATAACAAAGATCCACCATGATACTGCCCTTGAAATGCCTAAAACTTTTAAGACATCAGCTTTCAAATTATTTTATAAACTAAATCATTAAGAACA
Organism: Begonia fuchsioides; assembly: GCA_003255005.1. Classification (NCBI taxonomy): domain Eukaryota; kingdom Viridiplantae; phylum Streptophyta; class Magnoliopsida; order Cucurbitales; family Begoniaceae; genus Begonia; species Begonia fuchsioides. The sequence goes on from QAOC01001155.1 coordinate 7,340, forward strand.
AAGTTCCTGCTTTCAAGTAAGGAAGTGGCCTCCAATTATTCCCTCTCCTTTTCATAGAATCCAATTGGGGGAGTTTCTTTACCTGCTGTCGCATGGTAGAAAATTCTGGATGATTCTGAGCAATAACTGCTTTGAACATGCGTGGGGGGATGCCTTCCTGTTTCTAAATGGAAGCATGAACAAAGTAAAAGAGTTTAGAAGAAAATTTGACTATTGAGTTTTCAAGCAAAGCTATCAGACATTGATGAGGTAAAAAAATAAAAGATAAGCATCACAGAAAGAAAAAACAAAGCTATAAAACTAAAACCATTTTTTTACAAGAAAGAAAAAAAGAAACTGAAATTCAGCATGGATAAGTCATCATCAGCGAATCAAAAGCTACTTAAAAAATCATGAACAAGTATATAGAAAGACAATTGGCCAAAATTACAGCAATGAACTTACAGAATCTTCTGATGAGGTAGTAAAATTAGCATCATCGCATTTCTAGAAGAAAAAAGAAAGAAGAATATTTGTAAATTTCACAGAACATAAACCAGCATCTCAATAGAAGTCAATATATCAAGCATCCAACCTTTACTACCGGAGCAGAATATTTACCAGATAGCAAACCATGAGCCAACTTTGTTCTGCAACCAAAAACAAAAATTTCCTTCATTTTTATTACTTTTAGGACATTCAAAAAATTAGGAGAATGTATCAAGGATACATAAAACCTCAACATAAAATCCAATAAACTCCTTGTGAGAATATGTAGAAACGATATGAATGGGACAAAGATAGGGTGTGTAACAAGCTTTGATGAAAGAGAAGATTACATTATAACAGTCAAAATGAAAAATTTATATGTGAAGTAGCCAGACAATCAGATCGCACATGATAGGTGACAGGGACTTCTAACTTTTGAGACCTAATAGCCACTTACAACTGCATATTAAGGTCCACAGTTGGATCGGCAGGAGCTATCTGGAAAGCCTTCTTTAAAGGTTGGTCCATGTAGAAACTGATGAACATAATGAATCCAAATGGTCAAGCAGAATGCATCAAACCATTATGTGTTCAATTAAATAAAATGAATAGAAACTCACCACCCACAGAAACTTTGTGTTGAAAACACAACTTGCATTGTCGCAGCCAAGTAGCAGCTGCAAGAAACGTGGTCAGCATTCAGCTAACAACTACATAACAATTTTATTAACTTTTGCAAATAATAGTCTACACGTAACAATTACCTATTTCCAAGGTTAACAAGACCAGTGTATCCTGGTCCAGATATTGGTTCCACCTCATGTCCACTTTCTTGAATTCGATTCCAGTCGAAATTGGTATTTTGATCAAGCTCTCTTTCAGCAGTGGTCATTTCAGTCTAAACATAACAAAGTGAACCCTATTACTACCTGATCACAGCCATACTATCATTAAAAATACCTAGCCTCTGAATGCAGAAGCACCAAACATTAGTAGTGCATGCTGTCAAACTAACCTTTTGAAGTGATGAAAAATCAATACCAAAGAAAGCAAGATGCTGTGCTAGATAAGGATCCAAGACAGTGTCATCTTCTGGATAAGAAAACACATCTGAGCTGCCACAGGACATTGCACATGATTAGCACACAATACATATTAGGACACAATTTCAAATCACTACGTTATCTGATCCTACGACTGATTTTACACACAATCATGCCATAAGGTAGGTATACCAAAAGACAAAATACTTAACATATACAGTATTACCAGCTGCTTCCAGATCAACAGTAATGGTCCCCAACTTCACGGCAAGAGGATATCTAGTCTCCTTATAGTGCTCCATAGCATGGTTATTGCCACCAGTCCCATCCCAGTTTTTTCTTCCACAAAGAATCTTTCCATCAGTTAAATTTAACCAGAGATTCTCAGTTTTATCACATTTGGAACATTGCCACCCGAATGGAGGGATCGCAACACCATTGAAAATTTGTTGCAAGTTCATTGCATATGCACTAATCAGCTTCTTATCAACTGTCCAAGCTGCAACTTGTTCTTTTCTCTCAGCACCCTCAGCAATTAAGACAGCATCAACTGCCAACCTTACCTGCAAAGGTTTGAATCAGACTGAAGTCAGAGCTCTGATTTGGAGAGCAATAACTTCTTCATCTCCAGATGAACAAACAAAGAAAATATATACATTTGTACATATATGTGTGTGAGCGTGTGTACTTAAGATGTTAGTATTACCTTCTCTGGCAACTGAACTGACGGAAATGGAAGAGCAACATAATCAGGCAATATCACTATGTTGTATGTTTCTTCATATTCCAGTTCATTGTTCTCAAAACCACCATCAATGCCTATAAATCAGATCATACGAGTTGAAATATGTTTTTACACAATGTAAGTGTCACAAATCAACTATAAGTGTGTCAGCCAAATGAACCAAATATTGTTCATGGTATGAACAATACATGACCTTCATATATTTACTTGTTATTTTAAGGTATTTACTGGTACTTTGGTTGATGAACTAGAGGAGGAATACAAATACGTAAGTAATTGGTATTAAGAATTACAGCAGCCTCAAGGTACGGGTAAAAGGAATTGGAGTGTATTTCTTTTTACTTCTCAAATTCATTATTTCAAATTTATGTCTCCTACGTCATGCCCAAACTTAATCGTAAGGCAGAGAAAAAAAAATAATTGAGTACCTAATGCCAAAAGGGTTGGCTTTTTGCAAGGCCTGTCTTCCGGAAGCAATCTTTTGATTTGCTTTATATGTAAATACACTGGATTCCCAGTTTTCTCATAATTCCATTCCACGTACTCTCGGCCAAATGCAAGAAACGTGTTCATGTCCACGAACAAACCTCCTTCGGATCTCTGAAACTCATCGGTAGAAAAAGAGGTCACCATTGTTGATTTTAATCTCTCATTAGCGTTTTCATAAAGTAGTGTCACAAAAATCATAGATTATATATCATGAACTGCTATGCACATTGAAAATAATAAAGCTCATTTTCTTTCTTCTTATCTCCTGAGATTACTAAACGAATCCAAAAACAACGACGTAAGACAGCAAACACAACATTCGATGAAATTCAAAACAGGCTACACGGGTAGTCAATGAGTCAGCAGAGAAAAGAAGAAGCCAAGCAGCAAATCAAATGACAAGAGAAGTACCGGAGTATCAAAAGACAAGCAGCATTCCTGCTTGTAAATACGATTGGTAGGCTCCGGAATCCGAACGCGAGAGAGATTGGATCGGAGCAGGTCCAAAGGTTCCACCATCTCCAAGTAGCCAACGCGAATTTGCGAGGAAATTGGAAGTGGAGAACGAGAGAAACGGAAACTTGGAAAGGGAGAAGAAGAATCTGGTCTTTGCCCTAACTAAGCAACTCCAATCGAAATCCCTCTCAGACGCTGCCTCTGTGAGAATGCAAGAGACAAAAGAGTCAACTAATTTCTTCTTTATTTTTTATATTTTTTAGTAAATATAAAATTCCTCTTCAGTGAACATTATTATTACATTGATAAATGTTAAATTTAGTAGGAAAAATAAATAAATAAAAACCTAAAATTTAAAAATAGAAGGAGATCGATATTTTTGGAAGATCAATTTTCGTAGAGTACGAGGATTCAAATGCAGCCATGTTTTTGGTCTAGGAAGCAGATTCTACGACGGAGCAGTGTCGCTGTCCCCGCCATGTTCTGCCCACCTCTCGTCGTAACATCGCCATTTCTCCCACAAACTTCCTCAAATCCTCATCCTTTTCTCGTATTTATCGTCCCATAATTTTCTCCCCGGCTAATGACTCGTAATCCTCTGTAACTTCTCCGAACAATGCAGCTTCAACGGTCTCTGTCTTCCATGGATTCCGGAGCGGCGTGGGAGAAGAGGCGGAGGAAGCCCTTCGCGTGTTTCCGGCCGGTTGAAACGCCGGGGGACGTCCAACAAGGCCAGCCTTTGGATGGCCCGTCGGAACCGGCTTCTACGCGTGTTCCTGAGGGGACGGAGGATCCACAGACATTTCCTAGGATGTTGCCGGCGGCGTTTTCGTCGGTTAAGAATGACGTGGGCGGTTTACGACCGAGGAAGAAATGTGGCTGTTTCGGTTTCTCGCGGATTTTTAAACTGGTATTTGTTCTTTTTACAGTTTTATTTATTGGAAGCAGCCGCCATTTTTGTGTTTTTAGAGTTCTTTTTTTTTTTCGATTCACCGGCGTTGCGCCAGTGCCGGTAACTGCCCTAATCGGGATATGCTTTTTGCTCTATTTTCTCAGATTTTTTTATTTTCTCGTGAAAATGGTGAATTCGAATCATTCCGTTCTGACCCAGATTCCATTACATGGCTGCAGATTCTGAACAGCAAAACAAGAAAATCCAGACAAAAACCAAATCCAAAATCAAAAACCGAGGATTCGAACGCAAAAACCCAACAATTTCTCATAGAAGATGATCCAAAAATCATTTCCAATACTTCATCATTTTCCTCATCACGCGCCTCAACTGCGTTCACTTCAACTTCACTTTGCTCCTCCTGTTCTTCATCCCTAGCACCAAATTCTCGATCCTCCTCGGATCTGCACAACAAACTTCTTCGAACGAACCCTAAAAAGTCCGACAAGAAGATCGAAGAACGCCCCCGATCGAGAAGTTGGTGGTGGCTGTTGCTTATGTGCCTCTCATGTTTGATTTTGTGGGGGAAATTCTGTGCATTGTGTTGTTCCATGGCTTGGCTCTTCTTCTTTATTCATCGGAGAATTAGGTCATTTCCGATGAGGAAGAAAAACACGGCGATCGATTCACAGGAGTATCGGAAGAAGGTGATCATGGAGGGATTGCTTGACAGAGATCGTGCATCTTCTCTACCTTGCCAACCAAGAAAAAATGTTTTATTTTTTAACTCCCATTGAAAATAATTTTCAAATTCATAAAAAAACATTGTTTTTTAATAATTTATGCTAACTAATGTTTTGTTTGTGATTTGGGCAGATAGTGATTTGGATGATAGAATTGTATGATAATTATTGAGATTATTCAAATATGTTTTTAGTTAATTACTCTCCTTTGTGTTTACCAAGGAATTATCGTTTTGTTTTCTTTATTTTTACATCCTAATTATGATACCACTAATTAATTATTTGTCAATTGCATAAAAACCCTACTTTATGTTCCAAGTAAAGAAAGGTAGGTCATAGATTTTCGAGGTCTTTTATCAGAGGTCGCTCCATTATCGTTTCCTGCCACGAACATTATGAAACGGGTAGTTTGGAAACGATTGTAAAGCTTTTGCATCATCCTGTAAATTCATTGCCGGGCATTTGACGGTGATAATGGATAACTCTAGGTGAGATGAGGACGAAAGGGTCAAGATAAGAGAGAGAGAGAGAATCCCGGTTGAGGTTGATCAGAAGAAGACTGCGTGTTTGAAGTCTTGCATGGAAATGTAAGCTGCGTCGCAAGATGGTTAAAAGCCATAGCAATCTTTCTTACCCAGATCTCGTTTCTTCCTTCTCTCTCTAGAAAAGCTCGCTTTTAATGGCTACCTCGATGATTCTGATTGCGGCAGACCAAGTCATAGACGAAACACGACCGGAACATATGAAACCAAGACGCAAGAAATCAAGCGATGGTTTTAACCAGAAGAAGCAGCCTCAAAGAGCGATGGAAGATGAACGAAATGCCCCAAGCTCCTCTGAACCAATCTCCTTTTCCGGTTTGACCCGCTGGTCGGAGTTCCGGTGCGTTGCTGTCCACGAAGTTATTTATAAAGTGGGCAATCTCTTGGGCCCAAATTAAGTGAGCCCAGTAAATGAAGCCCAGTTGAAGCTCCGGTATATATAAAACGACATCCATTGACGCGACCTTGTAACTGACTCAGTCTCGAAGCAATTTCAGCTTCGTCCGCCTCTGGTTTCCATCTCCATCAGCGTATCCCTTCGTCTCTTTCCTTTCCCCAATTCCAGATGCATCCCAATCAGCAACAATCCCCACCCTCCTCCATTGTTGACCTCGATCCTCAGCTCCCCTCCATCAAAATCCACCACCCTGCCTCCCCTCGCCACCCCTCTTCCGCCTCCTCCGGAGCTTCCCCAACCCCCACCGCCGGCGCTCGTCGCAAGATCGGAGTCGCCGTTGACTTATCTGACGAGAGCGCTTACGCCGTATGCTGGGCCGTCCAGCACTATATTCGCCCCGGAGATGCTGTGATTCTCCTCCACGTTAGCCCTACCTCGGTTCTCTTCGGTGCCGATTGGGGGTCGATTGATGTCTCAATCAACAACCCTTCCGATGCGGACCCCGAGGATGAGGGCGACGGCGAGAGCACCCATGCTCTGAATCGCTCCGACCGGTCGAAGCGAAAATTAGAAGATGATTTTGATGCTTTCATGGCTTCCAAGGCTGTGGATATTGCCAAGCCTTTGAAGGACGCGCAGATTCCGTACAAGATCCATATTGTGAAGGATCATGATATGAGGGAGAGGTTGTGCTTGGAGGTTGAGAGGTTAGGGCTTAACGCTGTGATCATGGGGAGTCGGGGTTTTGGAGCTGCCAAGCGTGGGAGCGATGGTAAGCTCGGGAGTGTCAGCGATTATTGCGTCCATCATTGTGTTTGTCCAGTTGTGGTAGTTCGTTATCCCGAGGATAATGATAGTGAAAAAGGAGCTCCTGCATCTGCTCCTTTTCTTGCTGCAAGCTCAGGCCATGCTAAAGGTTTGTAAATTTCGTTTAATCCACATTATTCTACGTCAGTTTTAGATTGATGATATGAATATTGAAGCCGTTGATTTTCCTGAAATTAAATGATTCATCGATTTTGTTTGGTGGGATTTTTTTTCTCTTGTTTGATAGCTTGTGCCGCTTCCTGTAGTTCATATCTGTGCATTTGTTGAAATTTAGGGGAGAAGCTTGTAGAGTTAACTAGGGCAACAATGAAACTCTCGTAAGAAAGCCAGTGAAAGGCAGTTTTTATGGCTGGTGCCTACAATGTTATTTGAGTTCTAAGAAATGCTGGAGAGTTGCTTGCCTTCCTCAGCTACAAACTCAGAGATGTTGAGCATAATGCCAATAGAATAAGTATACCATGTATCATTTGGTGATTTGAACTAGTTTGAATTATTTCTTTTGCAATGGGACATGCATGGAATAGTTAGTGAAAACCATCAGGATAAATACGCTGTTCATCTATAAGCTCAAAACACATGACAAAAATTCTTTTTTTTTTCAATCAAATCTCTTAGATTGCTAGTTAAAAGAAAAATGTTAATTGCATATTATAACTCTTATACTATAGATAAGATGAAATATGAGAAGATTAACATTGTTGGATCTTTATGTGCTTAAAACCTCAATCATAATAATATGGACCAGTTGGTGAATGATCAATATGTGCATTTTTTTGATAGTGCAAGTTGTTCTTTATGAGCACAGAGGAGATAGTCTTTATCAGTTAATCATCTTGCCTTTCTCTGTCATCTAGTGTAATTCTACAATTGGAAGATATCTCTAGACCGTTTGTCTATTTGTCTCTATATTACAGCATCTATGTTTAATATCTAAGAAAATAAGATGACTGGAGCTCTTTTCTTGTATCAATCCGCTGATGGGTACTGAGTTACTCGAATCATTGATGCTGACAAGACTTGCTTGCCTCCATTGCAATTATATTTTTCTTTAATAGTATCTGAAAGATTTTGTCTTTCTTAGAATTATTTGCGCTGCACTGTTTCATACAGATGATTAAGCTTGATATTTCCAAGGGTAGTTAGTTTGGTATCTGCAAGATCGGGTAAGAAGTTGGCCATGGATAATCTGTCACCATATTTTGTATCTCCTTTTAATAATTATTGCATGATTATGAGAATTAATCTGGCTTACTGTACAAAAGAAAATCATATTTATTTTTCAACGTTCTTTACCTTTTGATTAAACTTTTGCATATGCTTATCAATGCTTTTGGTTGATTGTGTAGATTGAGTAGAAACAGGATAAAGTCAACTGGATTCAGTGTCACGTTGAATGGGTAAAGCCTCTTACTGAATTGGACGAATTTGCTGAGTGCTCTATCTGTCTTTCTCTCTCTCTTCACTTTGTATGAAAAAAGTCAAGGATGGGAGATTATGGTGTCTTGGTTTCTCTTATTTATGTTTATCTTCTAGGATAACACGTTTGACTGCCTTCAACTTGTATATCTGGCGTGTCTGAGTTATGAAATGAAGATTGATTGCAGCCATTGAATTCGAAACTTCTTAATTTTGTTGTGACTTAGGCTGGTGATTTATCAATGCTTAATTTGAATTCCTCGTTAACCTGAACTTCTCGGATTGTTTTTCAATCTAGCGAAGAGTAATTCTAATGTTTCTATCTACTTAAAAGATAAAGTTCGATTCCTTCGTGATCGAATTAGTGTATGTCTTCTTCTTCTTTAGAGAAGCAGATCCTCTTCGTTTTGTTGCTTGGTCTTTTCTTCGAGGCCACATCTTTTTGTCTCTTTTTTTATATATTTTCCACCCATCGAACTTCGTAAATAAGGTCAACTTACCCAAAATATACACTACAACTTATTTATAACAGAATTTTTAGATTAACATATTTCAATAAAAATTGAAAAAAAGCTGGATAATATGACATCAGTAATGAAGAAAGTGAATTACTAACTTCGCAATCAATATCCAAACTCTGATTCATACAGACAACTTGTTCTATTTCCAAAAGAAACAAACTTAATTATTAGTGTCATCAGTAGAATAAGATTAATCAAATCATGTATTTCGAGTCATAGCGCCCAAGTTGTAGGCTAGCTAACTGCGGACAGATGAAGACAGAATCGACTCTTTTTAATACATCAACTTAGCTTAATCTTCCATTAATATCTCATTTTAAATTGGCCATCAGTACCCTATTTACTGTTCCTCCATTCGATTAATCTTTGGTTGCATTAACTCATACACGCAATAAATTTAGTCATTTTCGGCCGAAAATATTATTTTAAACACGAATTTAGATGCTTAGTTGACTACCCAAACAAGATTGGACCCCACAAACAAATAATAATAATATGAGGATAGGAATTAACGAATGTATTCAGAGAGAGTGGATTGAAAATAAACAACTACGCTACGAAGAATCCTGCCATTCAATTTTGGCTGAAGGAAGGGCGGCGTCAGATCTGGTTTTCTTTTCAATTCAAACACGAGTGGCCATCAACCAAGCTCAGAGCCCCATTCCCAATTCGACCTCTTGATTCTATGGCTCACATTCTTCCTCTTTCCCACTGGTCTTCTCTCAATCAACATTGGCCATGACCATAGTTGGAAGATTCAATTCCATTCCCATTAGGAAGAGAAGACCAAAGGGTTGGTCGATCTTGGTGCAAATTTTTAATTGGTCGAGAGCCAATTAGGGAAAATCCGTGGAAATGGTTTGTTAGCATCATTGTTGATGATTTCAACCACTATCTCTTAACCCTTCTGAATTTAGGGACTAATCATAAGTAAATGAAGCAGTGAAGATGAGGAAATTACGCCAAATAGAAGAAATCTATTTTCAACAAAGTGTGGTAGAAATATAGATTAGTAGTTCGAGGCAAATTGGACCACAAATGATGAACAAAAGCAAAAGATTAAGCTACCTTGCAGTGTGTTTTTATCTGTATGGTTAGGAAAACGATGGGCGAAGTAGGTGGGATTTAGAACTAATGGCTTTGATCCCTGTCCAGCCTGCCGATCCCTACAATCATCCTGGAAGCTGTGTCGTAGCTCGAATCCATGTCGCTTTGAAGCCGCTTGACTGTGCTGATGATGTCTGCTGATAGTGATTTTGAATTATCTTTGCGACCTTGATTGCTTGCTTGTTGATCTGGTTCGATTTCCGTACGGAAATGCTTTGGCGATTGGAAGGATGTCGGAGAAATTGCTTCGTCATTTGTTACACGCCGCCGACTACCTTGTTGGGAAGAGGAACATCTTATTTCGTCCTGCAATTGGAATTCCAAAAAATTTAGGTTAAAATAAGTGAAAATACCAGATCTGAAGAAGTCAAGGACGCAATTTCGGATAACCGAGTTAATCTTCCGAAAAATAAAGATCACAAAGTAAGGGACGAGTCCATACATCAGAGTTAAAACAGTCGCCGATTTCCCTCCTCCGCTTCAATGCCTCTCTGGCTTCACCCCCGGAGCAAATTTCCTCGCTGCTCGAACTCGCCGCTGGAGGCGAAGTCGGCGGCGATGAATAAGCATGAGACCACGGCACGACTTGATTATCTCCATCCTCGGCCTCTTCCTCTTCCTCAACCTCTTCATCTTCCGCATCGTACTCTTCGCTTTCACTTTCCTCGTAGCTACTGTCATCCTCGACCTCGTTACCTGCTTGGCTTTCCTGATCTCGACCGCCCTCGGAGATCCTACCCTGGGAATCGTGACACCTTTCGCAAACTGACCAAGTAGGCGTAAGCTTCGATCCTGAAGCATTCCACGGAGTTGGATTTTGACATACATTACACAAAAGATTCCGATGGTGCTTCGCCACCAGAAAATTAGCAGCGTGAACCTTCTCATCGCAGGTCCAGCACAGACTGGCCGCATCAGACTCGCAAAACATCGTCGCTCTCTTGCCGCATAGCTCGCACTCCATGTCTTCGCTCTCAAGCTTTTCTCTAGCGTTTCGGCTTCTTCTCCTCCGAGGCAAAAGATAGGGAAATAAAGAAGAGAAAATATAAGCGCAAGTTGCAGACATTTGGAGAAACTGCCCTAATTAAGCCCCCTTAATTAATCAATTCTCCAGCTTAAACAAAGGAATAAAGTAAGGGCCTTATCGACATTACGTACTCAAGGAAATAATATCTTCACCAGTTCCCGGTTTTTATTTCAAACCGACTTGTTCGGTTCATTTGGACCACTAAGAGTCGTTATTCTCTGCGACAGCTTCTACGCTCGTACCCGAGGATCTACCCTTTGATTTGACGTCCTACATCAAGTACGTTTTAGCTTTAAACGTGGGCGGCTTTTATTGGCGGATCAGTATTCGATCTGCCCATTTCGGTCATTTCCCAAACCAGGTGATGTTGCGGGTTGTCTACGTAATTACGCAGTTAAGGACGGAGATATTTTTGTGGAGGATCCGGTGATGACTTGGCGGATTGGTGCGGGGTCGGCGAGATTCTGAGTCTGTCCTACATGGCAGGTTTCGGTCCACAAATCAAAAGTAACACGTGATGGGCACCTGAGCATGATTATCTATTATCATTCTTTGTGGACCCGCTAGGCCCCACCATCCATCTACAGCCTTTCTTTTCCGTAAGTTTAATATTATTGGCCAAATTAATATAATTATTGATCAATTTTAAATCAAGACATTAATAAGAGCCGAAAACTGTCACGCCAATAATATATTAATGAACAATTAGAAGTAACATTTATAAATTGAATTGATCATAAAATGAACGTGGAGTGGAGTTGGTCGTGGTCCGACCATAGCCATGTCTCAAAAGTTAATTTTTTATTTTATTTTCGAAATTCAACGTATATTACTAGTTATACATGGCCATCGTTTTGCTGAAGTGGCAAGGTCACGTGGGTTGTCCTACGTGGATGCAAATCCGTCCAAGCAATCAAGATTACTGACGTGGCGTGCTGAGAGCTGGGCTGCTTCTGCCATGGACCATCTCTCTATGATCTACTACATTGATAAGAGGAGAAAATTAATTCAAATACTTTAAATAATTAAAATAAAATATATCTTATCACAAAAATATAGTAGCTTCATTCTGTCTCGTATTTTCTCTGGTTGGGCCGAGAAAGATAGCCTCTGGGCCTTTCTCATTCTATTTCTTACTTATTTCATATATGAAAGTATAATATTTTACATTTATGCTAAATATATACATTATTGGAGGACACGTGGAAAGTTTCCACTACTCATTTTCTGACAGAAGTCCTACGTTTTGAATTCTTAAAAATCAGCTTAATAATTAATATTAAAGTTATAAATTGAGTTATGAAATAATAATGGTGTAATCAAACAAAATATTACTCAAATAAAAATTACGATATCTGGACCGTCCATCATATATTATAAATTTATTTGTTAAAGAGTAAAAACTAAAAAAGGCCTTAATTTCGAGTAAATAAGTCGATTGAAGTCTGAGTTTTAAAAAAAATACATTTTGCATTCTCAGACATCCGATACGGAAGATCACTGTGTCAAACCTCGGATTTCCTTTTGAAAATTTGTCGACAATTGTATGATTTATTATAATATATAAATAAATAAATTTGGTTAAAATTAATTAAGTCAATAAATATTTTTGAAAAATTTGTCACACGTTAGCAGCACTTTAAAAAAATATTGTACAAAGTTTCGTAAATTTTGAGTAATTGTAAATTTACTATATTTTTTTTAATATATAAACAAACGAATTTAGTTAAAATTACGTACGTCAATAAAAAATTTTGAAACTATTTTCAAACATTTGCAGCACTATATGACAATACTCCACAAATTTTCATAAAATTGTATTGATGTACGTAATTTTAATAAAATTTGATTGTTTATGTATTAAAAAAATTATTACAAATTGTACAATTTTAAAAAAAATTAAAAACTTTCAAATTAGTCTTTTTTATTATTGTGAATATATGATAAAAATTTAATATGATTTGGTAACTAAATTAATTAAAAAAAAAATAGTCTCTTTAAAACTTTCCATGGGAATCTCTCTTTTAGCGAAATACCCTAAAGAAAAAAGTTGTTCCTTTTAACAACTTGAAAAAGTAGGGCCAATAAAATACAGGACTTGGATCAAGTCAGAACCGTTTGATCAACTTTGAACGATCCTGATGGGCCGTGAATAAACTAATAATGTTCAGAATTACATTATATTAATATAAACGACCAATGGCGAGCACTGGAAGATTATTTCATCGTTTAACACAAAGACCACTATGCTTCTTTAATAAAGCTTTTGCTTTTGGTGGGTCATCCCCACAACTTCATAATTTCTTTTATATTCCAGTGGAGCAAATAGTTAAACAATTTGTTATATTTAAAAATAAATCCTATATTCATCTCTTGATTTTGTAATTTTATTGAAATTCATTGGTGAAGTTTAAAACACTGTGAGACACGTAATGATTTGAGCTTAATTCCATGGAGGTTTAAGTTTCTTAGGTGGGATATGGAAAGCGAAAGCGAATGAGAGTCGCTTCGCATTGACTTGACTCCATTGTCGTCTTCTCAGGCACCTTCTTTAACCTCCTTTTCGCTGCAATCCTTTTTTTTTTTGTTGCAGGTTTTCGATCATGAGATTTCGAGTCTTGATCTCAGCGGTGATCTTCCTCTGTCAAGGGTTCAGTTCTACCGATGCCGGAGACTCCATCGAACAAGGAGAACCCATCTTCTTTTCCGACACCATGGTCTCTGCCGGGAACAAGTTTGAGTTCGGCTTCATACAGCTGCAAGACAACGCCAAATTTTACGTCGGAATCTGGTACAAGGCCGAAAAAAAGCCCTCCGCCGTTTGGATCGCCAATCGAGACTACCCCGTTTTACGCTCCGCTATTGTCTACTTAACCGAGGAAGGAAACCTGGTTATCTCCGACGACAAGATGACGTACATGGTGGCACAAACCTCCGCTGGTCCCGGAGCTCAGGCGAGGTTGCTTGATTCTGGCAATCTCATCGTTCAAAATGGAGTCGAGCTGTTTTGGCAGAGCTTTGATAATCCTACAAACATCCTTTTGCCAGGAATGAGTATTGGATCTGATCAGAGAACAAACTCTGTCTGGGGTTTGCAGTCGTGGAAAACCGCCAATGACCCTTCGCCGGGAAATTTCTATCTTTCCATAGATTTATTGACCAATCTTGTCGTCTACAATATGACCGACCAGTATGTTGCTGGCTTATATCCATCACAGTACTGGGTCGGCAACGCCTTTCAATATTTAGGAAGCAATTTCTACGTGAGCAGAAATCTAAACGGTGCTTATATCACATGGGTTTTTAGCAATAGTTCGAATATTTCCAGGTTATATCTTGATTCAAACGGACGTCTCATCCGGCAAACTTGGTCGGAAAGTTCTCTCAGTTGGAACTCTTCGAGTGCATCGCAATGCGGTGCGGGTTCGTGTGGATCCAACAGCATCTGCAACGTGAGTTCTTCCCTGGATCAGTCTCCGTGCTGTTGTTTGCCGGGTTTTCACCCTGCCGGGAACCACGATAGCAGGAGAGGAAATTTCACCGGCGACTGTGTCCGGCGAACTAACTTCCCTTGTGACAAGGAAACCGAAGACGAGATTACTTTTTCCAAGCTGTCCGACGTTGTTCCGCCGGCGAATCAAATTGAACAGGGGACAGAAATTATGACCTTAGAAGTTTGTCAGTCCTCTTGCCGGGGAAATTGTTCTTGCACCGGCTTTTCCTTCATCGTTAGTAAAAAGCTGTGTCTGCATTGGACCGGTCATCTTTTGAATATGCAGACAGCTTCTGATGTGGATAGCACTACTGATTTCAATCTCAAGCTTCTTGTTTCAGACATAAGTCCAGGTTAGATAAATATGAAAATTCTGGTTTTTTTCGACCGCGAGAGTTTGCTCGTAATTTTCCGGCGGTTCTTGGACAGGAAACCATTCCGGAGCCGAACACGACCAGAAAGATCTCAAAAATAGGAACAAGATTCAAGTTTGGGTCATCTCTGTCCTCACTTGTTCATTAACGCTCTTCGCCCTCGCTCTTCTTCTGTATTACGCAAGAAAAAGGCTCCTACGTAATGGTAATCAAAATATTTAAAATTTTACAATTCTTCTCGGACAGTTCTTATTAAATTGAGAAATTCTTTCCTGGGTAAGCAGTAGGGGAAGATCTGCTGCTCTTCGATCTAAACACGACTCCAAAAGACGATGAGTCGGAGTTTTCTGAAACGTACGGAAAAGAAAAGTCAACCGAAGTGAAAATGCCACTGTTCAGCTTCTCGAGCGTGAGTGCTGCGACGGATAATTTCTCCGACGAGAACAAGCTCGGAGAGGGTGGGTTTGGACCAGTTTACAAGGTCTGAAAATTCTCTAATTTCTGTTTTTTTTAATCGAAGAAGACGATGAGAGCGTTTTCGACGTCGTTTTTGCAGGGGAAGACGCTGAAAGGGAACGAAATAGCAGTGAAAAGGCTGTCTCAGAAATCAAGCCAAGGATGGGAGGAGCTGAAAAACGAAGCTCTGCTCATAGCCAAACTTCAACACAAGAACCTCGTCAGACTTCTGGGGTGTTGCATCGAGGGAGACGAAAAGATCTTAATTTACGAGTACATGCCTAACAAAAGCTTGGATTTTTTCCTCTTTGGTACCGTTTCTTCATTTTTCTCTGCGTATTTTTCTCTTTAGAACACTACCCACTACAAAAAGATTTGATCTTGAAACAGACCCAGATCGGAGGAAGATTTTGGATTGGGGGCTGAGAGTTCGAATCATCGAAGGAATCGCCCAAGGGATGCTGTATCTCCATGAATACTCACGATTTAGAATTGTTCATCGAGATTTGAAAGTAAGCAACATCCTCTTGGACGCCGAAATGAACCCCAAAATCGCAGATTTCGGCTTGGCCAGATTGTTCGGCGGGGACGAATCGGAGGCAAACACGAATCGGATCGTTGGAACTTTGTAAGTCCGTAGATTCACCGGATTTTCCCATCAACGGCTTTATTTTTGCTAATTTGCAGAGAACTTGAGTGATTTTCAGTGGTTACATGCCGCCGGAGTATGCGCTGGAGGGGACTTACTCTACAAAATCCGACGTGTTCAGCTTCGGAGTTTTGTTGTTGGAGATAGTAAGTGGCCGGAAAAATACTGGTTTCTATAGCAACAAAGACAGCAATCTCCTCGGACACGTAAGCGTTTTTCATTCCATTTCCTTAATTTTCTCGACTCAGTCTCTGAATCTGAAAAATGGCTAATTTACAGGCCTGGGATTTGTGGACAAGTGAAAAGGGACAAAATTTAATAGACCCAGATTTGAAAGAAGCGTCGTCTTCTCCGACAGGGCTGAGATATGTGAATATAGCTCTTCTCTGCGTTCAAGACAGCCCAGATGACAGGCCCTCCATGTCTAGCGTTGTCTCCATGCTTGGAAACGAAACGATTCCCCTGTCTCAGCCCAACCAACCTGGTTTTTTGAACATGAGAAGCGGCGCAACCTCTTCCAGCAAGAGCCAGGTGGCCGTCGACATAACTCCGGTCGGAATGCAGGAGCCTCGATGAGGTTTTCGATGTTGAGTGTCTGGTTTTTAAAACTCACACTGTGTTTCATTAAAATGAGTGTCTCGTTTTAGTCTATCTCACATTATATAGTTTTTGAATATTAGATATCGAGTGATTGGGGTCTTAGTGTACTAATTTCGATAAGTGATTTCTTTATTTTGTTGATGATAAGAACTAATTAAAACTTTATTATTTTAAAAAAAAGTATTGATGAAGATTTGTGACATTATTGTAGAAGTTGTCACTTAAAAACGCATGTACTAAAAAATGCATGCATTTATTTCCGAACCATTGATTGAAAACATGAATCAAAAGCTAATATAAATGTTTGTTCAGGAAGAACACCAACTCAGGCGAAACTACTGCCATACTTCTCGACAATATCTTCAACAATGACCTTGTACGCATGTTCCGTAGGATGGGCTGCATCCCAAAACACGTAGTTGTCGGCATTGGGGCATGAAAACAACGTTTGATTGCACGAAGGTCCCATCTCCATAGTCCCCGTCCCACAGCATCCGTTTGTGGCCACGTAAAACCCTGAAGTTGGTGCAAAATTGTTCAGAAAATTACTGCTTTTTTCGTTACTAAACCATAGTTTTTATACCTTTGGCTCCTGGGTTTAGGATGATATTGAGCAAAGATGTGTAAACGTCGATGAAAACCAACTTTGAATCAGGAAGTTCAGATTTCAGCGAATCAAGTCCAGAAGACAGCATTCTGTTGAAATATTTTGCTTCATCGTTCGTCAAATATGAACACGATCTGAGTACTCCTCCTCCTAGGGTTCTTGCTGATGGCAAACAGCCCAATGGCAGTGTACTGAAATACCCTATCTTTCTCACTCCAAGTCCGTATAACTCCTGCACAACATTGAGTATTCAATTAACATAAACTGATCTTCGAACAATAACTCTTGATTACAATAAATATTCTTCACCTTTACGAAATCGGAGGACCATTGAACCAACAGTGTGACATAAGCAGGAAAAGTGTACTGAAATCTTCGGATAGCATTGTAGGTGAAAGCAACGTCATTGTTGCCGGAGGAAATTATAACTAAGCTGTTGCTTATTATGTATTTGGTCTTGTCCTCTCCGACCACTCCCTTGAGCCTGTCAATGTATTTCTTGAAGAGGTCTAGCTGGTCTGGTAGGGATAGAACTCCCTGTCACAGTCCAAAAATAAAATAAAAACCGAAAAAAAATCAATCAGCTGACATGGTTAAGGCTAAGCTGTTTCATACCTGAACTTTGGAGGTTTGAAGATCAGAACCTGACCCACCAGAAGCAAACCCTACTCCGGTTGGGAGATCACTGTCTTTTAGGTTTGGATCAAGAAATGCAGGCAATATATCCTTGACCCCAAATGCATCAGCTAAATAGATTTGTATGAAGAAAAAAGAATTAGAATACATGAAATTCAGCGTTTCAAAATGTTTCTTCATTTTCTATAATTACCTATCAAATCCGACGGGTTTTTTCCATTGCAGAATCTTCCGGTGGCTACGCTGCCGGGGAAATCTCGGCCATACGGTGGGAAATTGCACTTGCTGAAAGTCCTCAGATCATTGTTGCTTCCCGTGTCCAGAATCGAGTCCCCAAACGTGTAGATTGCTGTAATGGAGCTATCTCCAATGGCAGCTCTGGGAATGCAAAATGAAGATAGTAGAAAAACATGGAGTAAGAAAAACTTGCGAGAAAAAGAACAAGTGTTCTTCATTTTTTTTTCTCTCTCGTTGTAGAGCTTTCTCCAAAACCCTCTATTTATATACATATTATTACTAAATTTATATAAATAAATTTTAAATTTTATTAGCTATTTTAGTCCACGCCTTTAATTGTCATTTAAGCCTCTCTATGGAAACCCAATTTACATAAATGGGGAGCTGTTTTGATTGGATTATTCCATGCATGCCAACGTCTCTTTCAAAGGAATTTGATTTATTTATTAATTATAATTACTACAATAATGCCCAAGGGATAAGCACTCCTACATTTCCATAATCATTCTCAAGTTAATGGGAAGTATCCTAATTTAGAAACAATTCGAGTGAGGCGTGACGAGCCCATGTTTACTGGATAAAATTTTGTATAAAGTGATTTAATTAGATAAACCAATAAAATAATCAACTTAGTCTACCAATTTACACTAAAAATCAAACCATATATGTTAATCATTAAAAAAAATTATATTAAAGTTCATTATATATTAAAAAAATATGTATAGAAGGGATTATATATTAATTATTAAAAAAAGCCAAGAACATAATTGAACCAAAAATATATCAAATTAGTGTTTACTTCATCAATTAGATTATTTAGATCGAGTTGTGCTAATTGGATTGGAAATTGTAGTATTTGATTAGATTCTTTGATAATTGGGCATATATTTAATTACAACTATTATCCTTAAATTAGCAAAATTATATTTAATATAATTAGAGTTAAGCTAATCAATTACACTCTTCTAGAGCGATGAACAAATAGAGGCCTAAATTTACGTGCAATGCTAATTTGCATGGTTTTATTTTGTGCAAAAACAATTATGGAAATTAGTTTTGACAATTAGATAATTATATACCATTTAAATAGAATTTTCCATCTTAACTAAATCCAAGATACTAATGTATTAGATTATTTGGATGTTTAGTAGTCAATCTAATATGTACAATTTTGCAGGTGATGGGATTAAATTTTAGGTTAAAAGACTCAATTTTTGTTTTCGGTTCAGCAATTTTGACTTGAAAAATTGAGCATCTTGGATTTATTCTATTATAAATTTCGTTTCGATTTTCACTTAATGAACTTTCTATTTTATGTTTATTTTTTTTAAAAGTAATATTATCTCTATCTTCTTAACATATTGTCTTAAAATAGCTTTTGAGTTGTCGACCTGTGACTGATACAATAAATATTAGCATTAGTTATTTTAATTATAATGCATCAACGAAACTTTAATTAGACCAATCACACCTTGACATATCAACGTGTACGATAAAAATATATGTTAAGAACGTAAATTTAGTATTACTCATTTTCAATCATGATTGGTAATGATCAAACTACCGAAAAGTTTATAATGATATTCTTGTGATGACTTTGGACACCAAAATTATATGGAACAAAAAGACTTCAATCTCTTATTCTTCAAATCCAGCCCTATTCATCTCCTCGAAGAGAAAATGGATTGCCAAACATGGCAGAAATTCCTTCTTGAAGACGCTTTGGCTACTTAGAAGCATCTTCTTCCATATAGAGCTCTTCCAACGGCTCGAACAAGACGAAGAATCAACATCAAAATCGGCCTCCACAGCATATACATAGTTAAAGAACAAACATTGCTCGAAACTAGGTCATCATGTAGCTTGCAATTTAACGCTACAACTCTGAAAAACCATTCAAAGTCATCTTTCTTGACAGCCTCAGGACTCATTCCTGCAAAAGCGATCGTCAAAAGCAAAGCATAAGCCGAATGACACTCTAAAGCGGCACTTATGTACTCATCAATGGATGACTTTGAAGAGAAACGTGACCCGCGCAAAAATTCAATAGTATAAACAAGCAGAAATTTTCTATATTATTCTCTTATATTTGTAAAACTTTCAAGATTATTATCTTATACTGTTTGAATGTGTTGTAAAAATTTCATTTCATTCTAATAATATTTATTTAATCAAACTATATAAAAACAAAAATTTTTAAAAAAAATCGACCATCTTGTACAGATGTTCATATTGCATGGTGCCACCCTCCATCGAACGTTTGACAAGGTTCGATTTGTTTTTTTTTCTTAAACTCGGTTTTTATACCTATTTCTTTATAACTCAAGGTTTTCTTTTTTTAATTTATCCCCAATAAATAATGTAAAAGGACATTTACATAAAAAAAATATCTGTTATTAGATACGCTATCTCTGAATACTAAAATTCATTTTATTCTTTAATTTTCATGCAAATATCTGTATTTACTCTTAGTTTAAGTGGTTGTGAACTCATAAACCTATTTATGAGCAATGCAGAGTTAAATTTAAGGTATCAAATCAATGATACTAGCATGCACAATATCACGTGCTTGGAATTTGATGCGTCAAACCCTTTTCACCTATTTCGTTCCATGAAGTTTCAAAATCTTCACTTTTCTTAGTGCAAGATTATTATATTCAATTCTCTCAATCTCGTGTTAACTCGATTCGGTAAACAATTGATTAAATACTTTGATTGGTATGAATTTCGTTTTTAACGTGAAGAGTTTTATTTTATTTCGTTGAATATATGAAGCAAATGAAGCTTCTTTTCTTCATTCCGTATCAACTCTCAATTTCAGCGTCTAAATGAAACTTGGTGCTTAAATCAGGTTTAAGCCTACGGTGTATGCCTGCGCGATGCAGTCAAGAAAATACAACTATGTTACCGATGTGTTGAAATTAATTTGAGAAACTGATCTCCCCGAGTACCCATTTCTAAGATCGAGCGTTCGAATTGGGGAAATCCATTGCTGTGCAGCTCAAGGTTTCACCAAATTATGCTCGTCTCGACTGGCATCAGCTTGACTCGTTCTCATAGCGGTGTTGCCATCCGCAAAATCGGACAAAAAAACATTAAAAAGCGAGGGTTAGACACATCATAGATTATTTGTAGTGGGGAAATGATGATTAGTGGCTGTAATTGTAATAAAAACCATAAAAAAGAAAAGAAAAGAAAGATTCTACATATGATAGCATATCTAAAGTAAGATTAACTTCGTCCACATATATTACGATGGCTATTTTGGCAATAATAATGAAAGCTATTGATCTTGCATCATGTGGTATATAAACACCTAAATCATGTCTTTTAGTGAAAAATCTTTATCTTGTTTTACAAAACATGTAAATTGTGGATTTTCATTTATTTATTTATTTATTTAAATCTTACTCTCCTTTTATTATCATGCTTGGTGTTTGAAGCAAAGAACGCTTTCCACCAATTTCATTCCATGATGTTTCAAAATCATCGCTTTTTGTAGTGCACGATTATCATGTTTGATTCTCTCTTGTTATTGTATTCGCATTTTTAAATCATATGCACTATCTTTTTTTTTTTTTTTTTTTTAAATCTCATCTGCCCGATTTGGTAAACCTTTGTTTAATTAAAACCTGTGTTATTTAGCGAAAGAGTTTATTAATTTATATTTTTACTACCAAATGCGTATGAATGTCTTTTTTAACCTGAAGAATTTTATTTTTATTGCATTAAATAGATGAAGCAAATAAATCTTTTTTTCATCTTACCATATTTATTAAGAAAATAAATATAAATGATAAATTATTTTCTACCCACAAAGTAAAACTGTTGGAATAATTAATAATATGTCATGATCTGTTAGCTACATGTCATAAGTTCGATTTTCATTAAAAAAATGTTAAATAATAAATATAATGATTAAATCAATTTGAGCACCAAAACTTGAAATAAACAAAATGAAATTTAGTATCCAAATCAGGTTTAAGATTACAGTATATGCTTACACTATAGAATGAAGAGAATACAAACTAATTTGCCGATGTGTGAACTTAAATTTGAGAAACCGATCTCCGGAAATGAAATACAGTGCTTGAATAGAGTTGTTTGTCCAACACCTATCTGTGTAGGTTGAGCGTTTGAGTTGGGGAATCCATGGTTATACAGCTCAAGGTTTCAGGAAGTTAAGCTCGTCGCAACTGCCATCAGCTTGACTCATTCTCATAACGGTGTTGCCATCCATGAAACCAGAAAGAAACATTAAACACGTTGATGTGACACAAAGAGAAAGGATAATGTGTTTCATCGAAGATTCGAGAAAATATTTGTGGTGGGAAATGATAGTCAGTGGTCTGCATCGTGTACACACCAAGTTTTGTTTTTGTTTTTTTGGTGAAAATTATGTAATTTATTTTTGAAAATATAGAACAGAATAATTAAGTGTATTTCTCATGGGAGTGGTTTTAGTGGTTCTTGTCGGCTCAACCCTGATAACATTTAATAATTTCACAGTGTAACTCAACGTGAGGTGAGTTAAGACTTGAGAAAGTTGGGTATAAATAGATAAAGCAAATAAACCTTTTATCTTCACACCTTATCATATTCTAAATTCGAGCACCAAATCTTTCCCCATTTCTTGCCCGAAATCTTCAGCTGTACCATGTCTTCCCTCATCTCAGCCGCTCAATCTTCTCCGAATGTAGTTCGAAGAACGGCCGCTTTCGAGCCTAGTACTTGGGGAGATCGCTTTCTCAATTTCGAGTTCGAATCATCGGTAGATTAATTCAATTATTTTTAACTACACAATCTATAACATGTTCATAATGAGACTTGCATTCGTTTTGTCCAGGAAAAGATTGCCCTCGTGGAGGAGGAGCTCGGAGGGTTGAAGAAAGACGTGAGGAAAATGTTGTTAGAGAGTCGAAATGATTCTTTCGATCAACTTAAACTAATCGATGATATACAACGCCTCGGAATCGAATATCATTTCGAAAGCGAGATTGCGGATGCTTTGGAATACATATACGCGGCCTATCTTGATGAAGGCCTCAAAGACAATGTTGGCTTGCATCACGTTTCGCTACGTTTCAGGTTGCTTCGACAACGAGGACTTAGCATTCCATGCGGTAAGTTTGAACTAATAATCGACGCATAAATATTGTAACCGACCATTGAAGATTGCATATTTTGATTTGTGTGGCATGATGAAACAGATACTTTGAACTCGTTTAGAAATGCAAAAGGAAAATTTAAAGAGCACTTAGCTACCGACTTGGAAGGACTGTTGAGTCTATACGAGGCTTCGTTTTTGAGCTTACGAGGAGAAACTGTGCTAGATGAAGCTCTCGTCTTTTCAACGGGGCACCTCGAAGCCATATCGAATCGCGGAAGCCACCCTCTTTCGGACATGATATTTCAAGCTCTGAGATATCCTTTGTGGAAGAGTTTAGCCAGAACAAACACTTCTCATTTCATCTCTATTTACCAAGATCTTCCTTCCTACAATCAAATCCTACTAAGATTTGCAAAGCTCGATTACAATATACTTCAATCTCTGTACAAGAAGGAGCTCAGCAACTTATGCAAGTATGCATATTATCGAACCTTTATTAAACAAAAACTTTCAGAGATTCTAATTCCATGTCTTGGTATTTTTTTTCAGGTGGAGAAAAGACTTAGACTTTGCTGGAAAAGTTCCATTTGCAAGGGATAGGATCGTGGAGTCCTATTATTGGTCATTTGCAACTCACTTTGAACCGCAACACAGTCTGTCTAGAAGAATTACGTCTAAAATTGTTTATTTGGCTACACTTATCGATGATATTTATGATGCTTATGGCACATTTCAAGAACTCACGCTCTTCACTTCTGCAATCAGAAGGTTTGACTAATCTTAATTCTTAATAAAATAGACTAATTTCATTAACATTTCAAAGAAATATCTCGCAGCTGGAGTGATGATAGAACGTGTGAGCTTCCAGAGTGCATGCAAGTCTGTTACCAAGCATTGCTAGACACTTTCAAAGAATTTGAAGAAGAAATGATCAAACAAGGAACCTCTTATCGTTACTCGTATGCAAAAGAAGCTGTACGCCAGCAGTCTCTCCAGCTTTTATTTTTCCATAAATGGGTTCATCTTCGATATTAATGTCAAGATTAACTTTTAATGCTTCTTTTTGTTCGATTATTAGATGATAAAGCATATCGAATACTACTACGAAGAAGCGAAATGGCTGGAGAGTAAATACCAGCCAACGTTTGATGAATACCTAAGTTTAGCTTCAAAGACAATCGGGGTTTCTTGCTATCTCCAAATTTCTTCGTCCGGAGATACTTCGGAGGCTGCTACAAAAGACGACTACGAATGGATGGTTAGTGAACCCAAGTTTCTTAAATCTGCGGAACTGAATTTCAGGCTCCATAATGACCTAGCCTCCAACAAGGTTTGTAATTAAATTACATCTCAAGTAGTTTTATATACGATAGGGTTTTGATCACACTAGGGTTTATGATGATTTAGCTGGAGAAGCAACGAGGGCACATATCAACGTCTGTTGAATGCTATGCAAACCAGTACAAGGTGTCCGAAGAAGAAGCTATTGTTTCGTTAAAGAAGAAGATCTCGGATTCATGGAAGGATATGAACGACGATTTCATGAAGCCGACAGCTTTGTCGCGCCCTCTGCTAACTCGGATTCTTCATCTGGTTAGATTCGCGGAAGAGATCTACAAAGAAGAAGATGAGTTTACCAGTAGAGGAAAGCATCTTCAAGAAGAAATTGCCGCCATGTTTTGCAATGCATTGTTGTATTAGCGTATCAATTCTAAGCTAAGATGTAGAATTTTCGACGATTTTCATGAACTGTGGTCAAAATTAAAAGAGGAAATAAATTAGTGCTTTCTATTAATGGTCCTGGGCCTAAGTATGGGCTTGGTCTTGGAAAATGGATCCAAAAATAGGCCCAAATTGAACCAAGAAACACCCAGAATATCATCTCCTACTTTAAACCTCATCCTATCCAAGAATTGGGAGCTACGCGGAAGGTTGGTCTGTAATGGCAATGGCTACCAGTCTCGTTTTGCCCTACAAATCCTTTATGCCATGCCCTACACAGTTGGGTTTTCAGAGTGTCAAGCTCGCTCGTCCTTTCCGCCCCGACTCGGTGAGACGGATTCCGATTCGCTTAACTCGCTCGGGCTCTCAATCTGTTTTTTCGGTCCGAGCGGCGTTGGACAGCGATTACTCATCCAAGCGAAGTAGCAGCAATGAGCAGAGGGAGACGATAATGTTACCGGGTTGTGATTACAACCACTGGTTGATTGTTATGGAGTTTCCCAAAGACCCTGCTCCTACGAGGGAGCAGATGATCGATACTTACCTCGACACTCTCGCAACTGTTTTGGGAAGGTCATCTCTCTCCTTTCCTCTCATTTTGTTTTTCATGTAGTGAAATTCATACTTTTGAATGGCTTTTGAGCTCACCTTGTCTATTGCATTTGACTCTTTGTTTCCTTCGCGCAATTAAGTAATCACCCTTTTCGGGTAATCATTTTCAAAGAGTCTTGTTTGTATTTTAATCAACAGTGTCTTGATGCTTGGATTTAGATACAGTCAATTTAAACTATCTATAGCTATGTCTGATCTTTCTTTTGGAATTTGTTTTTCCTTTAAGGAGTTGGTAAATTACCTTTGGCAAGCTAATTTGCATGCAGATTGTAACGTAAATGAGTGTGTCTATCCCTTAGATCATTGTGTCGTGGTTGCTGTAATATTTTCATCGATCTCTCATGCATGGATTTTCTGTCTCAGTATGGATGAAGCAAAGAAGAACATGTATGCATTTAGCACGACTACATACACTGGATTCCAGTGCACTGTTTCAGAAGAAACGTCTGAAAAATTCAAGGGCAAGTATAGGTTCTTAAGGTTTTCTCCTTCATTTATGCACAATGTGCTAACAATAGACTGAAATTCTAAACTCCCTGTTTACCTTCTTGTTTTTTAGGATTGCCTGGAGTTCTTTGGGTGTTACCCGATTCATATATTGATGTTAAGAACAAGGACTATGGAGGTTATTTTATTTACCCGCATCTTTTATGAGATTCTATTCTGCTTTTTATGATTCTCTTTGTAATAGATTTATTTGTTAAATTTAGGAGACAAATACATAAATGGAGAGATAATTCCTTCCAAATATCCAGTCTACGAACCAAAGAAGCGAAGAGAGTCGAAATATGAAAGTCGAAGATATGAAAGACGAAGAGATGGCCCTCCTCCAGAACGCAGAAGACCAAGACAAGAAGCTACCACAACAGAATCAGCTCCTGAATAAGGTACCTAAATTATGCATTGTTCAATAATATGAGTAGATTTGTAGTCTCGTTTGGACTCAAATGCTACGTCTTGATGTGCCACTTACGTGTTATTCTACAAATAATATAATTGATCGATTACACAAAACAATGAATGAATGACAAGTAAGAAACACATCTGGGTTTATAGTTAGACGATAAGATAGATTGTAAGTCTAGTGTTAATCCTTCAATATACGATCCTGATTATGCCCGGTTAAACAGAATATTATTCTCGGAAGATCAAAGAAAGGAATTAGAAACATAATGTTTTCATCAATCGCATGAATTTTGAATTTGGAGACTTAAACATTCGACATATGATTTTATTTTTCTTGAGAAAAGTTCTTAGTGTTTGTAAAAGACCACCACCTAACCGATGCTTGGAGTTCTGATACATTCATTTCTCATTTTGCATGATTGAACAGCCTGCATATACAAGCTCATATCACTGAAATTACTGGAAGCTCAGGTATGTATAAATTTTGACTTCTAGCTTTTTAGCCTTGACAAAGGATTGGTGCTTCTAAGAACATGCTATTATTCAAAGACGTGAACAATGCAGAAAATTTTATTTAAACTCTCTGTACAATTAGTCTTTGGCTTGTTCCATCTTTTCTTCCGTAATCTTGCACAGATTCGCCATGCTACCTGACGTTGTTTTTACGGCAATATTGTTGCTGTTAATTAGACAACAAAATTTGTCTAAGTATCATGCAAAGATTAATTAAAAATATAAATATAAGCCAACTCTGACCTCCTGTTGAAATTTCATTTTTTTAGGTTGAAAAAACTATTGAATTAATAGTATTATAAGTTTCAAAATTGATTTAATAAATAATTAAGAGGAGAAAACAATCTCTAATCGTTACACCTGGAGTCTGGAGCATAAGTAAGACATGAACTGTGGTATTTATAGGAATTGAAGAGCATTGATTTAGCAAATAAAAAACAGGATGCAGAAGCCATTGATAGTGAAGCTAGCAGCGTTTCAATCACTTCCAATGAACATTATATCCTCCTTTGTGATCTGCATCTGCCCTCTCTCTCTCCTCCCATTTCTCTGTGTCCGGTCCGGTACACCCCGCTGAAATGACAAAATCGGTTCAGTCCACTCGATGATTAGCTTCGTACTTTTCAAATGAAAAAACCAGTTCGAACCAAATCCAGCACGGTCAAATAAGCATAGAGTTTTGGTTCAATTCCAGATCCAATTTTCAGAACTATTAAATCATAGTTCGGTTCGCTTATCCCAAAACTGGATTTCGATGCTTTTCAAAAAGAAAAAATGGAGGCATAGTTACCTTTTTCAAAACAAAGGCAAGGTACAAATAAGCAACTTCCCATTCATCTGGTGATAATGTGCCTGTTGGTGTGACCATTTTCCAACATCGTAAGCTAGTTTTGAGAAACAGCAAGGCAGATAATAAGATAAGATCTCAAGAGTGAAGAAAGATTACTAACTCTGATCTTGATTCCCATCGCCCAAAGCACCGAGCCTCCTCATGAGTTCGACGTATTCTGGCCTCTTCAAGTACTCGTGCACAAAATTATGTGAGTTCTTCACAAATACGAGCTCTAGATCGTACTACAAGATTACCAAAAAAAACTTTATTTGAGTGAGAAACTGTTTTTGACAAGGGTAAAATCATATGGATTGGATGTTCTACTTCTTCTGCAAGGGCTTTGAAGATATTGAAAGGGACAATCCATTCAGGACAATCAACAGCATCCTGCTCGGAAAAATTCAAAAATCAGAAGAATTTATACCAAAATTACTAGCACTATCGAACAAATAAACCTATCGTAAATAAATAAATAAGAATACCTCGAGGTGAAACTGATACTTTATTCCAAATGGGCTGGAAGCTTTAAAGGTCTGAACAAAAAATTGAAATATATTCAGAAGAAATTAAAAAAAAAAAAAGAGAGAGAAGCACAAATCCAATGTTAGCATCACGAAAAAGAGGAACACCAACCTTTTCTGAATATTCTTCATCAAATCGTATCGAGTATACACTGTTTCCAAAGCCCAGATCTTCAACTGCATAATCAGAATAAATAGCATCTCTAATCAAGAATTTGTAAGTTATATGTAATCCAAACAATCTAACCTCTTTGCATCACTGAGAAAGAATGAAATTTTTTTTATTTAAAAAAAATGTCACTTACATACTTAATGCTATCATATTCGAAAATTTAGACTGCTAAATAGTCCTCCACTTCTATTTCCTTAAATTCTCTTTTCATTAGATTTCCCAGTAACAAACAGCAATCAACATGAGAATGGGGGATGATAGAATAGTTCTCTGAGCTTGGGTACCTTCTCTGAGCTTTTTAACAATCACATTAGCATCTGGCATTGTTCCAATAAATATTCCTCCAGGCCGAAGTAGAGATGATACATTAGCAAGCGCTCTTCGAGCACGTGCCTCAGTAGACCAAGAATAATGCATGGCAAACTGCAAAATAGTACAAAGTTCAAAACTATCACTTAAACAACAGGCTGTAGTCATTTGAATGTCTTCTAAGATAAAACTATTAGTCAACGCTTGCCTGGCAACTACAAATGTCAAATGGTCCATCATCTGCTAAAGCTCTATCTAATCGAGCCTGAAAATTTAAAATAGAAAATGTCATCAAATTTAAGGCAATACAAATGCATTAAACACCCTGTATTAGGCATATCTACTATATAGTTTTTTTTTCTAATAAGATGCTAACAATTTTAATTGGTTTCACTTATTGCATTACCTCGTAACAATCTCCACAAACAAGACGGGCAGGAAAGGTGAACTTTTTTCGACGCTGGTGATGGTCTGCATCACCATTATAGCGCGTTCGACAGTCCTCTATCTGAGAGGTAGTGGATGAAAAAAAAGAGGTATGCATTTTTTCAATGACATGAGAACAAAAAGTCAATCAACATCCACAAATGCTAGACCTAGCAAATGGATGAACGAATTGTAAAAACTTCCACTTACGGAGCCTTCGGCGATATCAACTCCAACGTAATATCCAATCTTTGCCTTATCCCATTTGATAAGATCACCACCCTAATAAATTCAAAGTATAAAACAGAAGATTAAGAGAGTGGTAATTCTTTTAGGATATCATAGCCAATCAAAATGGAACATATGATCATACCTTTCCACAAGCAAGATCTAGAACAGCATCACCTTGGCGTGCGTAGAGTTGAATCAAAACACTCTTAATCTGTCCAAAGTGATACATAAGACATAACCAAAAATGACTAATTTACTGATCTTGATCACAATACGAATCTGTATTGAGGACAAACCCAGTTGTTAAGTTTCTTTAAGTGGATAATTGGACTATTTTCCCTTTCTTCAAGAGTTTGATTGGTCCTAGCACTGTAATGGTCAGCCACTTTCCTGGCAAATATCTTCGTGCTTTCATCTTCTAAGAACTGAGCATCACCTTCAAGATTAATGGAAACGATTACAAATATCCATCAAGGAAAATCATGAGTGTTTTACATAATACTGGAATTAGAATGAATGCACAGGTAAAAGCTAGCAAAATTAGAAGTAACCCTAAATCATTCTATGTACCTTCTCTTTTGCAGCATAAAAAAAAACTAAGATCCAAAGTCCATAAAAAAAAATTATTGAAAACCTCTCAATTACCTTCTGGGTTGTGCTTAACTCTGGATTTTGGAGGCCCAAGAGAAGTCGATGGAGAATCTTGGTACCCTCGTTTCATGACCAGAGAAAAAACAAAGTAGGCAGCTCTGGGTCAATGAAAAAAACGTATTTTAACTTCTATCAACTTAATTTCAGGTTAAAATCTGCTCTTTTAGGTCAAGAAAACGGATCAACAGATGCTCGAGGGAGCTTTTGGTTTCAAATTAAGGTGGGGGAGTAAAAAGAAGGAAAAATGGAAGTTAAAAAAAACAGATGTAGGAATCGGAGCAAGAAACCAACACTCCATCGAATGGTTTCGACGAGGATAAATACGGCTGTAGAAGGCTTTGAAACCCAGGTTTCTCGCAGTGGTGGGCAGAAGTCAGAAGGGCACCGAACCCAAAAATTAAAGAACGAGCCGGTTAGTCCGGTTCTTGAAGGAGAATGATCGGGATCGGCCCAATTGCCGCGGACCCGTTGCCCGTGGATTCACGGTGGTTTTTAAGGTAAAAACAATTTAAACCGAATAAAAACCCTAATAACCCATTGCATATATCTTACAAATTAATTATTAAAATTATAATGATTATTATTAATTAGGATATCAGGTCTGCTCAGAGGCTCGGATTTACGAAGAAGAGCGCCAAGAAGAATAAAAGAGAAGGTTGGTTTTCATGGAGGTTTCTTCAGGCTGTGGGCTGAGAACGAAACCGAACCAGGAAGAAGAAGAAGAAGAAGAAGACTCTATCTTTGGTGGAAAGTTGAGTGAGATTGGTGAAGAAGAAAGCAGAAAGAGAAGCGAAAAAGACCCTTTCAGTGGAGCTCTCTCGTTGTTCAAGTTGAGAGCTGACTCTTCTTTCCTTCATTTGTCGCAGAATTCCATCTGAAATCCATCTTCTCACCCCGGGAAGAAGACGATGGGGACCTGACTGGTATAATCATTTGCATTAAATATTCCATCATTTGCACCAAATAACAGTCTTCTGAGGTATGGAAAAATAAGCAAATATCGAGATAAACCCAATAGAAACGTCTTGATCTAGGTCTTCCACATTTTTTAATTTCTGTAAATGTCTAGATTTTCCTTTATCGTGGTGATATTCTTGGGGATTTGTCTTCGTACCTTCGAGCTGTAGATGAAAGCCTTCAACAGTGTAGGGATAGGGTCTCTTTACAAATGTCACAATGATTACTCCAATTATCTTTCTTATCTTTATTCTGTGCCAACCTTTTTGCCTTTTTATTTAAAAAAATCTTTATGTTCCTCTGTTTACAACATAATATTACATATAAAATTTTAATCTAAGCCATTCTTCGTCAAATTTCCAAAATTTCCTTATGTTATATGGAATATTAAATAAGAATTATATAACAGATAAAAATAATAAAAATCATAAACAAATGACTAAGCAATAAAATCAATGTTATCCTAAAGTGTGAAGGGAGTAGTGAATTTAATAATAATAAAATAATAATATTTTCACTTGTCAACAAACTCGATTCGGAGAGGTCGACGAGCTCGAATTTTGCCGAGCAAACTCTTTTGACACCTCTGAATTGAGCATATTTTGGTAAATTCGACGACAACGTATTCTCAGCTTTTGAGATTTCACATTGAATTGAAATTGCTTTTTTTTTTTTTTAATTTAATTAAGGTGACACGTTTTTTTATGCAGAGATGACGTGGTGATTCTGGTCTCTTCCTCCGACTCCATTATTGTTGTAGCACAGTTGTAAGAAGAGCTCTGTTCACCAATTCCAATGTTTTTCACTGGCTTCCGATATAATTTTGGGAACGATAAACGAAGAAGCGGGCTGCCATAGAGGCACGTCCGAGCTGGCATGTGATAGGAGTTCATGAAGGCAAAAGGAAGATGTAACTTTAGAAGCTCGCGCTCGGACATAGTTCAATTGATTTATAGATGACAAATTTAGATCAAGAATCACAGTTCGAAGTCTGCGTCATCACAGTGTGAAAGTTTAATAGTCTAATGTTATGGTTGATTCTTGTGGTGTCAGGTAAAAGCTTCTCATCTTTTGGCTGAGTCATCGTGATTAACTCATTCATATACTGTCGAATCTAAATTGTAAGGTTATGAGACAAGTGATTTTGACTTTTTATGGATCAAGACTTAATTTTAGAAAGATTTTCTTGGTTAACTGGAAGCAAAACAAACCAGTTAATAAATTTAACAATGCGCTGCCAAATCAGGTCATGATTACACGTATCTGAATTTCGAAAAGCAATCAAATTTCCACTGTGTTTCAAATCCAATCGATAATGGAGCTCATCCATTGCTCTGCTTTTTTCATTTTTCTATTGTTCATAATACTATGCGCACCAGTGGAGCCTTCACCCCGCCTCCAATGATTAACGTTACATTCCTTCTCCTACAAATGCACGAAGAAACGCAAGGCATCATCATCCTCCTTCCTGAGCTGCTTGATACCGGAGGCAAATCATGTCTTCTTCTCGCCCTGCGCTATCCTCTCGGGAAGTCGTTCGCCCCGTTTCAAGTCATGCCCCGGACGTTTGGGGCGACCAGTTCCACAGCTACGAGCCCGAGAATTCGGTAGATTAACATATATGCACTGTTTTTTTCTTTATTTTTTCTCTATGCAACTTGCACATTTGTTTTTTGTAGGTGGAACGGGAGGAGGTTGGAAAGTTGAAAGAAGCAGTGAGAAACATGGTGTCCGGAAGTACGCATGATTTGTTTCGTCGGTTGCATTTGATCGATGATATTCAACGTCTCGGCCTGGCTTACCATTTCGAAAGTGAAATCGAAACAGCTGTAGAGAAAATACATGCAATATATTTTGACCGAGATTTCAACACCAACGGCATGCATTTAAACCACGTCTCTATTTGTTTTCGACTATTTCGACAACAAGGAATCAACATCTCAACCGGTAAGCATCATAAGAGGGTCAATAACAATGCAAACAAAGGGAATGAATTGCTCTTGAATCTAATTTTCAGACGTATTTAACACGTTCAAAGACGAAAAGGGCGTGTTCATAGAAAGCTTGGGAACCGATGTGGAAGGGTTGCTCAGCTTGTACGAGGCTGCATACCTAGGAGTGCGAGGAGAAACTGCGTTGGATGAGGCTCTTCTCTTTTCCACTACTCACCTTGAAGCTGCGTCCAAACATGGAAGCAACGCTCTTTCAAAAATGGTTACGAAAGCCCTTTATAGACCTCTTCGAAAAAGCTTGGTCAGAGTAAACGCTCCTCATTTCATTTCAATCTACAAAGATCGTCCCTCTTATAATGAAACTCTGCTAAGATTTGCGATACTTGACTTTAACCGACTCCAATCTATGCATAAGAAGGAGCTCTCTGATTTGAGAAAGTGAGTATTGCCACTGTAGGTTCTATGGATCTATAATTTGAACTCTAGTAAAAGGTAGAATTTAAAGACCAAAATTTTCAGGTGGTGGAGTGGCTTTGAGTTTCCAAAGAGATTTCCATTTGCAAGAGACAGGATGGTCGAGTGTTTCTTTTGGATGTCCTCCATAGATTTCCGAGATGAGTTCTGTTTTATAAGAACAATGATGACCAAACTAATCTGCCTTATCTCTATAATGGATGACATCTATGATACGTATGGCACTTTGGAAGAACTTCAAGTTTTCACTGCAGCAATCAAAAGGTAGAACTTTACCTAGCTTTCGATTTCGTCCAAGAATTCATTAAACATTTGATTATTCTCGCCCTTTTTTTTCTTAGGTGGAGTAGTGAATCCACGAATGATCTTCCCGAATACATGAAAATATATCTTCACGCATTCTTGGATTTGTTTAAAGAAATCGAAGAAGCCGTGATTGAACAAGGGGCGTCGTATAGAATCTCCTATGCAAAAGAAGCGGTATTTTTTCTATCCGAACATCGATTTGATATTTAGAACAATACTTGGTTTATAGATTGCATTTATGAATGAACACATAATGAAGGTCGAGAAGCAAGTGGAAGCCTTCCTTAAGGAGGCAGAATGGTGTAATAAGAAGTATATTCCAAAAATGGAAGAATATCTGTCTGTTTCTATGATTTCAACCGGTTATGCTCTCATTTCAACTATGTGGTCGGTCTGCATGGCCGAGGATGCTGTCACCGAGGAAGACCTTCAATGGCTGCGCAACCAACCTAGGATTCTTAAAGCAATCCAAGTAATCTGCAGGCTCATGGACGACATAGTTTCTGACAAGGTCTAGATGTTCATTTTACATTCATCCTCGAAAAAAACATTCTAATTCGATAATTTGTTAAAGCTGCTCGTTATTTATCGAAATATGAGCAGAGGGAGAAGGAAAACAAGCATGTGGCGACGGGGCTAGAATGTTATACGACAGAACATGGAGCGACAGAAGAGGAGGCTGTTCGTGTGTTTCAAAATCTGGTGTCGGAGGCTTGGAAAGAGATAAACCAGGAGTTTCTGAAGCCAACCGGCGTTAAAATGAACCTCCTTTCCCGATTACTTCACTTGGGTCAAGTCATGGACGAGTTGTACAAAGAAGAAGACGGTTATACGGTGGTTGGACAGCCTGTCAAGGATGCGATCGCGGCCTTGTTCATCAACCCACTATCTCTTTGACTTTTCTTTGTTATTTCCAAAGTTGTGTCCATCAACCCGCTATCTCTGTGATTTTTTTTTTCAAATTTATTTAATAAAATTGTATCTATCAAAACATCGATTCCATGTCGGATACGTAGGAGCCTTAGTGTGCAGCGGGCACCAGGATCGCACACACTTTATCGGACTTGTCGCTTTCGGGAGGGTCGCGTGTACGGCGATCGGCAAATTGGCTCGTGCCAATTTAGGATAGGATTTGCGGAAGCGTATTGTGATGGAAATAATGAGGTTTGGTGGTGGAATTTCGGGAATGGCTCGGTAGTTTATGGAGATGACTCGGAGGTGAAGTTATGGACCGGAATCGGCTTGTGGAGGAAATTCGATGGCTCGGGGATGAAGATGGTATAAGGAGATGGATGTAGGCAATTCAATACTTGAGCAATCAAAGTATTGAACTCGGTAGACCTTGAATGTATTCTCGGATATGACTCACCGATGAACACTCGAGGGTTGATAACACTCGGCCGGATATGACTCACCGGAGGGGAGTTATCGAGAGGGAGCTTCGATCCTTTCGGGAAGAAGGTGCAATGCACAATTTCACATAACTTTGCGCACTGCAATTCGATGTCATTTTGCAGGCCAGATGTGGTCCTCCATTGTCGTGTCTAGACTGCCCACCAAAAGAAGTCTATTCTATTTACGTGCTCATCAAATAATGGAAGAAAATCTACGGCTCTGATTTTCTATGATAAAATATTTATCTACCCAATTGCCACGGAAAACATGTGTAAAATGTTTACGGTTGCATGCCTTCTCCTATAAATGCGTGAAGGAACGCAGGGCATCATCACCCATCTTCTTCCAGACCATGTCTTCTTCTCCTCTTGTGCTGTCCTCTGGAGAACTCATTCGCCCCGTTTCACGTTATGTCCCGGACTTCTGGGGTAACCGATTCCGCAACTATGAGCCCGAGAGTTTGGTAAAATTAACAGCTTATTTTTCGACGTTGTTTTGCCTATGATTCTACTGACTATTCCGCTTACACATTTTTCCATGTAGGAGAAGCACGAGAAGGAGGTTGAAAAGTTGAAAGAAGAAGTGAAAAACATGCTGTCGGGATGTACAAATGATTTGTCACGTCAGTTGAACATGATCGATGATATTCAACGTCTAGGCGTGGCTCACCATTTTGAAGGAGATATCGAAAAAGCTTTAGAGAATATACACGCAATGTATTTTGGAAACGATTTCAAAAACGACTGCATGGATTTAAACCATGTCTCTCTTTCTTTTCGACTTCTTCGACAGCAAGGAATTAATATATCAACCGGTATGGATAATGTAAAGACCCGAAATTTTAAATCCCGAATTTCAAGGAAAATTTTTCGCGAAGTTTGACTAATCAATTGTCGTATACGGAATGCAAATTTGTCGTATATGTCACGTGTAACAACTTGGTCAAACTAAATAAATTGGGATATCTCGGGACGAAATCGAGCTACGATTTTCGAATGTAACGTAAAGGCCGATTTTACGAAATCAACGGGCACATAATCGTGTCGGGATTTTATTGAAACAACGGGAATCGAACGAAAATCGGAAAAACGTTACGAAATAAATATTATGTTTTAATAATATTATATTATTTAATATAATATAATATTATTAATTATAATATTTTATTATATTAGTAAGTTAAAAGAAAAACTGAAGAAGACTTCGTCTTCTTCAGTTCCCCCNTCCTTTCCTTCCAACCGAGCAGCATGGCCCCGTCTTTTTCATTCAGCGTGTAATGCTCGGAACAGCACTTTAGCAAGCTCCTTATGAAAGAATTCACGTAAGAGCTCAACGGAAACTGTTTAAATCCGGCCATCGTCAATCTCGACTTCCATTTCCCGAAGAGCTCGTGCCGCTCTACCCTTTCAGCCCCCTCACAAGCAATCACATTAACTATATCTCGGGCTAAACAATGCTGCTCCACATTTATTCGCTGTTTGCTATTTCTTGGAAGAGTAACATCGATCGACTCAAACATGGCCAAATAATAATCCAGCGCTTCGACAAACCTGTACAAGAAAGGAGTCGTGTTTGTGTTCGATTCTTGCTCGACCAACGTGACGACTTTGGGGGAGAGCAATTTGATTCGTCTTAAAAGCACGTCTCGAGGATTGCACACATCGACGCTCTCGTCTGTGGTGTGATGGAGTTGTAATGGGAAATTCACAGCCAGAGTCTCCCCCGGACTGACATCGAGCATGTCAAAGGTGACATTTGGAGCGAAAACCGGCACTCCTCGAAACTCAACTTGGATATGGAAATTTTCCGATATGTAGGCCAATCTCCGTCACACAGCATCTAATCCGCCCCCTCGAGCATATTTAGAAATAGGGTCGTCGATACCCGTAATCCTCACCCAGGGCGGCCCACCCGGTCTAGCCGCAAGTGCTTGAAGAAGGGTCATCCATTGGGTCCCTTGAGCAATCTGAAAGTCTATAATATGAATGCAATCTTCATTTTTGCAAGCTTCTGCAATGGCTCCATTGGCAGCCATGCATCCAAATTTCAAATAAGGGCAGATTTCGTAAAGCATGTGCATGTAAGATAACAAATAACTACTATCGGGCTCCCTGCACTTAAGGGCATGGTAGATATTAGCGCCCGATTCCTCCTTTCTTGCGACAAGTCCTTCTACCATATAAGCTCCGAGTCGTTGTATTGGTTCTCCACTTATCGAGACAGCACTTCTAGCCTTCTCGACCAAATTTTCGAAATTGGCTAAGTTATTCTCTGCCAGAGCCTTTGGCACAAGCAATCAAAAGTTGCTTCAAATTGTCAAATGGAAATCCCTGCAATGAGTCTTCCTCTACAGACTTTTGACGTCTCTCGGCATGAACGGATTTGTTTATCTGCCTGCATTGAAAAACAAACGAAGGCTGAGAAAGCATTGCAGGTGAATCGTGAGAATCTTGGCTCCATAACATTGATCCCTGCCCTAGTTTTTGAGATCTATTAGGATAGCTGATTTCATCTTCCTCTTCGTTGGGTCCCATAAGAGCAGTCTCTAGTTCTTGTAAAGTGTGGGTAATGTTTCGGATCGAGCTCCCATCCCGTCGAAGCTCAGCCACACCAAGATAAACCAGTGGACTCTCTTGGCAGTAATCTGGTGAATCACTGACCGGGAGAAAACAGCTGTTCGTGTCGATCGAAGAGTTGCGCGAAGGGCTGACTCCAGAGAGATTCTCGGTCGAGCTTTGGTCTTGACTATCACTTAAGTTGGTAATGGAATCTGAGTCGATGCGAGATAAAAGCGAAAAATCATTGTAATTCAAAGAGGTGAGAACTCTACTTGGGACATTTGGAGAAGACGATGAGTGCCCGAAGAGCTGGTGGGAGTCCATGCTATGAGATTAGCATCACCCTTTCGACCAAGAGATCTCAATTTTCCAAAACAGATTTAAGAACAGTTAACAACTCAGCTGATTGAACTTCTACAACCAGAAATGTTATCCTGCAAAATTTATTTTATCAAAATATTAGATTAAGAAACGCATAAATGAAGCCTAGAAAGAAAAAAAACACTACAAGTACTTGGAAAGTTAAAAGAAACAAATGAAATTTCCGCAACAATGAACTCCGACCAGCCCCAATATGAAACCGACAATCCATCTGATTTTCCATAACATGATTTGGGCGTCTATAAAAGGGCAGAACCAGGAAGGAATTAGACAAATTAACGCTCTCTACTTCCATTGAACAGGCTCTACCTCCTCTAACATGAAAAATCTCACTGCCTATTGAGAGATAAATTAGGTTTATTGTCGTCATCTTTCAAAACCCTAAACCTAATTATGCTGCGATGGGTACCCGGAACTCCACTTTCCTCAACTTTCTCATAAACCTAATAGAGATAGTGCAGATCCCTCCATATTCTTACCTTCATTCTCCACCGTGATCGCTTTTACTTTGTTTAGATTGGATCTCTATTATTTTTGGTTAGAAAGATAAACAAAAAACTTTCAAACTTTATTTTGGATCGCAGTTAACGAATTTTGCTCGGTTGATTTTAGTTAGCTCACTCCACTATCTCTTTGACTTTTCTTTGTTATTTCGAAAGTTGTGTCCATCAACCCACTATCTCTGTGATTTTTTTTTTTCAAAATTATTTAATAAAATGGTATCTATCAAAACATCGATTCCATGTCGGATACGTAGGCCCCTTCCCTTCCACGTACCAACTCATCGACAAAACCCCTCGAAACTTGATCGAAATGATGAATTCATCGATTTTGTCGTTGGGTTTCCTTTGAGTTATCTCTGTCGAATTTCCTTCTTCGCAATCTGTCTCAGTTTTCAGACGGTAGGCCATGATATGCCGTCCAAAATTGACCGGCACACCGTGATCGGATTTTCCGCGCACACATGACTCGGGAAAGAAATAGTGTACGGCGGTCGAAAAATTGGTCCGTGCGAAGTTGGGATTTGGGTTGTGTTGCTTGAAAACGTAATCGCAATAACGCAAGTGCACGTGTCGCAACGTAGTAATAAAAATATCGATCTCACGAGGACAAGTCAATTTTCAATTCAGAGAATAAATTCCAAAGTAAAAGAAATAAACTAAAAATGGTAACTTTAAATATTTACAAAAAGAATGAAAGAATAAAGAATAAGTTTTTCATTATTTGATTGAGTTTTCATCTAATCTAATATGCAATAATTAAAGTAGAGAAAATAAAGTGCATAAAATAAAATTGGTGGTCGAATCGAGAATTAGAATTAACCTCGGAATGAATTAACTATAATTGACTTAAGCAAATCAACATAAAAAAAATCCAAACTTTGATTAAACTAAACAACTCAATAACTTATGTTGTCAAGACTTGTAAAATCAATGAAAGTTAAAACGAAAAGCAAATGAGAGAATTTTGGTCCTCGCCGTCGGAAACCGTTGTTCACACAGCCCCGTTCCCTCGTCGTCGTAATCGCCGTCACCGACCTCTTCCACGAATTTACGCCCGGGCTTGATCGCAAGCTTGTTCTCTAATTCTAGCACACCTCATTCGTGGTACTCTGGTTGATCTTTATAGAAGTCTCAGCCTCGAAATATATGGAGGTTTGTTGAGATTTGCAGCTGATTTGAGATTTGGAAAGATTTTCAAATCTTCAAAGATATTCTTGTTTCCAAATTTGAAAATTGATTATTCGGTTGAGATCTTCTCCTTAATTTCGTGATCTTCCAGCTTCTTTCTTGCTCTGCAATCCATCTTTAAACTTGGCAACTGCATCTAAACAAAATATTGTGAAAATACAAAATCTAGAAATATTGTTGAAAATCACGTAAAATCTGCGATTTTAGATGTTGTTGCGATGCTGCGGCATTTCCGCGATATTTGCCTAAAAATCCGATTTTTGAATAAAACATTATATGATCACAAACAATTTATCAATAAAATCTCCTGAAATATTAAGTCTTTTCAAGACCTAACAGATTGGATGCTCTCGGATGTGACTCACCGATCGGGCACACCAGGAGTTTCTGAAGCCAACCGGCGTTAAAATGAACCTCCTTTCCCGGTTACTTCACTTGGGTCAAGTCATGGACGAGTTGTACAAAGAAGAAGACGGTTATACGGTGGTTGGACAGCCTGTCAAGGATGCGATCGCGGCCTTGTTCATCAACCCACTATCTCTTCGACTTTTCTTTGTTATTTCCAAAGTTGTGTCCATCAACCCACTATCTCTGTGATTTTTTTTTTCAAATTTATTTAATAAAATGGTATCTATCAAAACATCGATTCCATGTCGGATACGTAGGCCCCTTCCCTTCCACGTACCAACTCATCGACAAAACCCCTCGAAACTTGATCGAAATGATGAATTCTTCGATTTTGTCGTTGGGTTTCCTTTGAGTTATCTCTGTCGAATTTCCTTCTTCGCAATCTATCTCAGTTTTCAGACTGTAGGCCATGATATGCCGTTTAAAATTGACCGGCACACCGTGATCGTGTACGGCGGTCGAAAAATTAGTACGTGCAAAGTTAGGATTTCGGTTGCGGAAGTGAAGTGGGCTGTATACTGTGACCATGGATGACCGCGCGTGGCTGACCGGGGTTGACCATATCCCGGATATTGAGGGATCTGCGCGTGCCATTTTGAAATGCTGTTGCAATATGATCCTCTGATGAATATGACAGCTTTGGCGCGGATTCTTTGGATGAAAATCCCTCTTGTTTTGCCGATGGCTTGATGGACGGTTTTTGTGTGCGCGGTTTGATCTTATCTCCTGTCATCACGGGATTTGTCCGTGCCATTTTGAAATTGTAACTTCAGACACTCCTAGGTTGTCCGAAAGAAGATAAGGGCACAAGTATTTCTCATGTAAAAACTTGGTTGGCCGTTGATGTCTTGAAGCGTGTCCAGCAGGTATCCACGTCTCGGACGTCGATAAATCCTTGTGTGCCAACTCGAATCTTGTCCTTTCCTTGACCAAATAATTGGATTACTCACGGATTTAAGTCAAGTTTCCAATAGGATTTGGTCAAGGTCTCCTAGTTGACCGAAAGTGGACCGTGTCTTGACCGTGTCTTGACCGTGTCTTGACCATGGTTTGGTCGCCTTCTCCCTTTGTGGGCCTTTGTGCGTCTTCTTCTTTGGGCTGCTTTCTCTTCCTTCTCCAATGTTATTTACTGAAAATAAATAAAAACAAATGTGATCGAAAGTTGGCTCATAGGTGAGCACTCGATCCATGAGGATTGAATCGGATGTTCTCCCATGCCGGTCACTTATTTCAACGGGCCGACGTCTTAGAGGACTTTGGTAAGGCCGACGACCAAGTCTTCGCTCGTCGTCGGGGCTTAGTCCATGATGTACTCTGATTGCACATCAGGCCACACTCCTAATATTTATTCCCGGTATGTAACAAATATTTCTCTTCTTGGGGCTACTATCGATTTATTTTCTTATGATGTGTGGGGTCTATTAAGTATTATGTAGCATTCACGTAACTTTGCGCATTGAAATTCGATGTCATTTTGTAGGCCAGATGTGGTCCTCCATTGTCGCGACTATGTCGTGTCCACTCTAGACTCTAGAGTGCCCACCAAAAGAAGTCACGTGCTCATCAAATAATGGAAGAGAATCTACGGCTCTGATTTTCTATGATAAAATATTTATCTACCCAATTGCCACGGAAAACATGTGTAAAATGTTTAAGGTTGCATGCCGTCTCCTATAAATGCGTGAAGGAACGCAGGGCATCATCAATTCATCACCCATCTTCTTCCAGACCATGGCTTCTTCTCCTCTTGTGCTGTCCTCTGGAGAACTCATTCGCCCCGCTTCACGTTATGTCCCGGACTTCTGGGGTAACCGATTCCGCAACTATGAGCCCGAGAGTTTGGTAAAATTAACAGCTTATTTTTCGACGTTGTTTTGCCTATAATTCTACTGACTATTCCGCTTACACATTTTTCCATGTAGGAGAAGCACGAGAAGGAGGTTGAAAAGTTGAAAGAAGAAGTGAAAAACATGCTGTCGGGATGTACAAATGATTTGTCACGTCAGTTGAACATGATCGATGATATTCAACGTCTAGGCGTGGCTCACCATTTTGAAGGAGATATCGAAAAAGCTTTAGAGAATATACACGCAACGTATTTTGGAAACGATTTCAAAAACGACTGCATGGATTTAAACCATGTCTCTCTTTGTTTTCGACTTCTTCGACAGCAAGGAATTAATATATCAACAGGTATGGATAAAATGGTTCAAAAGCGGCTAAAACAAAACAAACACAGAGAAAGAATCACACTCGTGTCTAATTTTGCAGACGTATTTAACACGTTCGAAGACGAAAAGGATGTGTTCAAGGAAAGCTTGGCAACAGACGTGAAAGGGTTGCTCAGCTTGTACGAGGCCGCACACCTAGGAGTAGGGGGAGAAACTGTCTTGGACGAGGCTCTTCTCTTTTCAACCACTCACCTTGGAGCTGCGTCGAAACATGGAAGCGACGTTCTTTCAAAAATGGTCGCGAAAGCCCTTTACAGACCTTTACGAAAGAGCTTGGTGAGAGTGAACGCCGCTCATTTCATTCCAATCTACAAAGACCATCCTTCGTATAATGAAACTCTGCTAAGATTGGCGACTCTCGATTTCAACCGTCTCCAATCCATTCATAAGAAGGAGCTCTATGAGTTGAGAAAGTGAGTGTTTCAACTTGAAGTTTAGTTAAAGATGGAATCTAATAATCGACGATTTCAGGTGGTGGAATGGTTCTGAGTTTCCAAATAGATTT
The DNA here is from genome assembly GCA_003255005.1 of Begonia fuchsioides. Classification (NCBI taxonomy): domain Eukaryota; kingdom Viridiplantae; phylum Streptophyta; class Magnoliopsida; order Cucurbitales; family Begoniaceae; genus Begonia; species Begonia fuchsioides. The sequence goes on from QAOC01001155.1 coordinate 49,929, forward strand.
CCGTTTGCAAGAGACAGAATGGTGGAGTGTTTCTTGTGGATATCCTCGATAGGCTTTCAAGATGAGTTCCATCTTGCAAGAAAAATTACTACCAAACTAATCTGCCTGGTCTCGATAATGGATGATATGTATGATTCGTACGGCACTTTAGAAGAACTTTCTCTTTTCACCGCGTCGATAAAAAGGTAGAACTCGAACGCGCTTTCGATTACGATGAAGAATTCACTAAACACTAGAATCTTTTTCTCAGGTGGAGTCGCGAACCCGCGAATGATCTCCCGGAATACATGAAAATATATCATCAAGCATTTTTGGACTTTTTCGAGGAAATCGAAGAAACCATGAGCAAACAAGGAACACTATATCGAATCTCCTACGTAAAAGAAGCAGTATGATTCATATCCAACCATAGCTTTGATATTTAGACTCGGTGCTCGGTTCGTAACTTGCGTTTATTTATGAACTCATAATGCAGGTGGATAAGCAGGTCGAAGTATACCTCAAGGAGAAAGAATGGTGTGACAAGAAATATGTTCCGAAAATGGAAGAATATCTATCCGTGTCGATGATGTCAAGTGGTTATGCTCTCATTTCAACCGTGTGGTTTGTCTGCATGGCTGCTGATGCTGTCACAGAGGAAGACCTCCAATGGCTGCGCGACCAACCTAAGATTCTCAGAGCAACACAAGTAATTTGTCGCCTCAGGGACGACATAGTTTCGGACAAGGTCTAAATGTTCATTTTAAATTTTAGATTTTAGATTGAGATTTTAGATTTCTGAGCTTAACCGATCGTTATTTATCGAATTATGACACAGAGGGAGAAAGAATACGAGCATGTGGCGACAGGGCTAGAATGCTATATGATTGAACATGGAACGACGGAGGAGGAGGCCGTTCGTGTTTTTCAAAATCGGGTGTCGGAGGCATGGAAAGACATAAACCAAGAGTTTCTGAATCCGACTGCTGGCTCGAGGAAGCTCCTTTGGAGGTTACTTCCGTTGGGTCAATTCATAGATGAATTCTACAAAGAAGAAGATGGTTATACCGAAGTTGGACAGTCGGTCAAGGATGCGATCTCGGCCTTGTTCATCAACCCGCTATTTGTATGAAATCTAAGGCCAATTATATTCTTGCCCTTTCAGAATTTGAAGTAAAAGATTTCTACTTTTGATGGTTTTTATTCTGATTTACTGAAGCACTGAGAGCTAAGAACAAGAATACACCGAAATCTACGATACAGATAATGCACATTTACCTCTATGAATAAAGAAAATAAGACTAGTTTCACCAAGAATCGAACACTCGGGGAGACTCGTATCGGTTAAAAACATCGTCGTGACTCCTCAGCAATGGTAGAACCAAGCAGATGCAGATATAAGGTTCCTTTCCTTCCAACCGAGCAGCATGGCCCCGTCTTTTTCATTCAGCGTGTAATGCTCGGAACAGCACTTTAGCAAGCTCCTTATGAAAGAATTCACGTAAGAGCTCAACGGAAACTGTTTAAATCCGGCCATCGTCAATCTCGACTTCCATTTCCCGAAGAGCTCGTGCCGCTCTACCCTTTCAGCCCCCTCACAAGCAATCACATTAACTATATCTCGGGCTAAACAATGCTGCTCCACATTTATTCGCTGTTTGCTATTTCTTGGAAGAGTAACATCGATCGACTCAAACATGGCCAAATAATAATCCAGCGCTTCGACAAACCTGTACAAGAAAGGAGTCGTGTTTGTGTTCGATTCTTGCTCGACCAACGTGACGACTTTGGGGGAGAGCAATTTGATTCGTCTTAAAAGCACGTCTCGAGGATTGCACACATCGACGCTCTCGTCTGTGGTGTGATGGAGTTGTAATGGGAAATTCACAGCCAGAGTCTCCCCCGGACTGACATCGAGCATGTCAAAGGTGACATTTGGAGCGAAAACCGGCACTCCTCGAAACTCAACTTGGATATGGAAATTTTCCGATATGTAGGCCAATCTCCGTCACACAGCATCTAATCCGCCCCCTCGAGCATATTTAGAAATAGGGTCGTCGATACCCGTAATCCTCACCCAGGGCGGCCCACCCGGTCTAGCCGCAAGTGCTTGAAGAAGGGTCATCCATTGGGTCCCTTGAGCAATCTGAAAGTCTATAATATGAATGCAATCTTCATTTTTGCAAGCTTCTGCAATGGCTCCATTGGCAGCCATGCATCCAAATTTCAAATAAGGGCAGATTTCGTAAAGCATGTGCATGTAAGATAACAAATAACTACTATCGGGCTCCCTGCACTTAAGGGCATGGTAGATATTAGCGCCCGATTCCTCCTTTCTTGCGACAAGTCCTTCTACCATATAAGCTCCGAGTCGTTGTATTGGTTCTCCACTTATCGAGACAGCACTTCTAGCCTTCTCGACCAAATTTTCGAAATTGGCTAAGTTATTCTCTGCCAGAGCCTTTGGCACAAGCAATCAAAAGTTGCTTCAAATTGTCAAATGGAAATCCCTGCAATGAGTCTTCCTCTACAGACTTTTGACGTCTCTCGGCATGAACGGATTTGTTTATCTGCCTGCATTGAAAAACAAACGAAGGCTGAGAAAGCATTGCAGGTGAATCGTGAGAATCTTGGCTCCATAACATTGATCCCTGCCCTAGTTTTTGAGATCTATTAGGATAGCTGATTTCATCTTCCTCTTCGTTGGGTCCCATAAGAGCAGTCTCTAGTTCTTGTAAAGTGTGGGTAATGTTTCGGATCGAGCTCCCATCCCGTCGAAGCTCAGCCACACCAAGATAAACCAGTGGACTCTCTTGGCAGTAATCTGGTGAATCACTGACCGGGAGAAAACAGCTGTTCGTGTCGATCGAAGAGTTGCGCGAAGGGCTGACTCCAGAGAGATTCTCGGTCGAGCTTTGGTCTTGACTATCACTTAAGTTGGTAATGGAATCTGAGTCGATGCGAGATAAAAGCGAAAAATCATTGTAATTCAAAGAGGTGAGAACTCTACTTGGGACATTTGGAGAAGACGATGAGTGCCCGAAGAGCTGGTGGGAGTCCATGCTATGAGATTAGCATCACCCTTTCGACCAAGAGATCTCAATTTTCCAAAACAGATTTAAGAACAGTTAACAACTCAGCTGATTGAACTTCTACAACCAGAAATGTTATCCTGCAAAATTTATTTTATCAAAATATTAGATTAAGAAACGCATAAATGAAGCCTAGAAAGAAAAAAAACACTACAAGTACTTGGAAAGTTCAAAGAAACAAATGAAATTTCCGCAACAATGAACTCCGACCAGCCCCAATATTGAAACCGACAATCCATCTGATTTTCCATAACATGATTTGGGCGTCTATAAAAGGGCAGAACCAGGAAGGAATTAGACAAATTAACGCTCTCTACTTCCATTGAACAGGCTCTACCTCCTCTAACATGAAAAATCTCACTGCCTATTGAGAGATAAATTAGGTTTATTGTCGTCATCTTTCAAAACCCTAAACCTAATTATGCTGCGATGGGTACCTGGAACTCCACTTTCCTCAACTTTCTCATAAACCAAATAGCAAAACCCAGGACACCAATCATTTCTTATCCGATCGAAAACTACCCGACCCCCACAAAGAACTTTCCAACAGCCAAGTGAAGACTGAACACAGGCAAATTCAAGCGAAACTCTATATTTACCTGAGAAACTGCAGCGTAAAAAATATCGGGTCTCGACTCTCAATCTGTATCCACGGTCGTTGGCGTCTGGTATCCACGGTCGTTGAACAGTGAAATGCTTCGAGCCATTGGCAACGCTCCATTGAGCCTGGCTCCGACTGGCTGACTCAAACGGAGCCGACAGTATAGCGAGTCAAGGGACCTTTAACCATTTCGTGGCACGCGCCGAGGTCACATGTACTTTTACGAATATAATAAGATTATTAAAAATTCTAAATTATATTTTGATTAAATTAAAAAAAAGAACTATATATAATATTAATAGTAAAAATAAAACATACTTATTATATGATACCCTTACAAGATTATGATTGTCTCTTCTCTACCCTCGCATATTCAAAAATTAATTATACTTGTTTAATTTTTTTTTGAAGATATGGTTGTATAATCATCCATCGTGACATCCATAAACAAGGATTCAAGGGGATGCCTACCTGTTTTTGTCTCGAATATTGAAGCTTCATAAATTAACACGTTATTAATTAAAAATTCAGCCTCTTCCCACCCATTAGTGTTATTTTTTTTATTTTTATTTTTTTGTAATTTTGGGCAAAAAATATTGAAATATCATTGTTTCCAAAACCTAATTTACTTTTATTAACTTAATCATAGTCGGATTGGCCAGATTTCACCCTTGTGGACCGACCATCATGCATGCAATGGTAATATTAAGGTTTATTTTGTAATTACCGAGTAGATTAAGGGTTTTGTCTATTTGTTTCTAAGTACTCAATTCAATAATATTAATATAAAAATATAAATATAAATATTTACTCAAAAATAATGTCTCGATGAATGGATTGTCTACATTTTATAATCGGTTAGGTCAACTCTCTGGATCTACAGTTCATTAAATATCATATAAAGACTTAGTCCCAATAACACCATTTCAAATCTAGACTTTAGGAACATTAATTTTATTCTTTTTTTTTTTCTAAAAATAAGCTTTCGATGCCTGATTTTTACTACTTTTTTGGGTCACGACCAAACATTACGGTGCCAACGTTACGTTGATCATACCACTATACTTACATCTTAGATTTTCAATTACTGATTATACAAAATCATGGTCAAATTTCAGAGTTAGATTTGCTTGATCATTTAATTTGTTCGAAAAACAATGTTAGGTGTGTTTTGTCGACGGTTGTTCACTCCCTTCCTTATGTTTCATACCTACGTTTAACTTTAGATATCGATCAATTAAGTTCTATTTTTTTTATTTCCAACTTAGAATGAATATAAATTAAATGTTCATATTAATTATTCATGACCATTTCACGTCAAAGATGGCATACCAAATACTACATTTCCTGGGATGTTCCTACCAAATACTATCGCTTTTACTTTGTTTAGATTGGATCTCTATTATTTTTTGTTAGAAAGAGAAACAAAAAACTTTCAAACTTAATTTTGGATCGCAGTTAACGAATTTTGCTCGGTTGATTTTAGTTAGCTCACTCCGCAAATAAAGAAAGATGAAGAACGAAGCGATAAATTGCATCTATGGAGTTAATTTTACATAATTTGAACTTCAAATGTCCACTATGTTCTTCATCTTTGTTCATCAATGCTGTTTATTGTAAAAATAAAAAGTAGAAAAAGCTTAAAAAATAGTTTATTAATCATATCAGAAGAAAATGAGAATTCTATGTGTGTCAAATCGGAGGACACAAAAGAGCACATTCTGATCTTTCTCAACAAACAAGACATCATTTGAAGACACAAAAGCATCTTCTTTGAACATTAAAGGGTCCCCTTTTCCTTCCCTTCCCCTCTGTTTCCCATATCTGCCTTTGGAAACAAGAAGCTTTTTCATTTCAGAAGAAAAAAACTGTATTTTTATTTTTCATGTTCAGTTCAGAAACCGTCAGCAGATCCAGGGTTTTGCCGTTCATCAAGCTTCTCCAGTCTCATTTTCCTTTTTTATTCTTTCCCTTCTTTGCATCTCTCTGAAAATCCAATCTTCTTTGTGGGTTTTTCTTCCTCTCGCTTCTTCACTGCAACACCCAGTTGTTTATCATCGTCTTCCTCTTTTTCCCCGGTAATCTTAAGTTACAGTTTCATTTCTTCTTCGATGTATCTGTTTTACTTTTTTTTTGGGTCTTCGAGACTGGTATTGATTATTTGCTGTTTTGAGGCACCCTTTTTCAGTTTTTTGCTGTTACTATTCACCTTGTGAGTACTGTTTTTCTTCACCCTTCGTTTGCTTTCCCAGAAATTTCAAGTGATCCACCGGAAAAATGAAAAATGGGGGAAATTTTCCCTGAAAAAAGGTCAAATGCTTGATTTGGTGATATTTGGTTTGCCCCTTTTCCCTGATGTTTCTTAGTGATTAAAACTGCAATGACTGGATTGGTCGATTTTCACCAAATAACCTTATCTTGATTGCGACATTCCTCAGACTTTGAGTGCAGATGTAGGAAGCTGGAGATTAATTTGAATGAAAAATGAAAAGAAATGAGATTTCTACATAAGTAAAAGAGATCTGCACTGCATCAAACCTTGTGTTTTGTTGAAGCATCCTTTTCCTTACAGCGATTTGATTCTTGGGGAAATTAAATTATTTAAAAAGCGTGAAAATAGCTTGAGCTCATGAGGTCATGCTGTCTGAAAATTGGCTGTTCTGATTTCTGAAGAGTCATAGGGTGCTTTAATTGAATTTTACTAAAAAAAACGTTGAATATTATTCTTTTTCTTCTTCATTACTTCATCGAAACTTATGATCTAAAAAAATTGACTTTTCGTGTAAGGCTAGGATTAACTCAGACATTTACACATGTCTGGCTTTTTGGAATTCATGGTTTTATGCAGGTTCTACTATGGACTGGAAAATCGAATAGAGAGCATCAAAGAGCAAGATGGAGGGCGAGTCCTCTGGGCTGATCATAGGAATTTCGATAGGGGTCGTAATTGGAGTTCTTTTGGCTGCTCTCGGTTTATTTTGCTTCAAATATCATGGAAAAAAATCTCAAATAGGGAATAGTAGTTCAAGAAGAGCTACAACAATTCCTATTCGTACAAATGGTGTGGATTCTTGCACTATTTTATCGGATTCGACTCTAGGTCCAGATGAATCGCCAAGAAAATCTGTTTTGAATGGAAAATCCCTCTGGCTTGAAGGATTTAGACGAAGTAATCTCGTCTCGGCATCGGGGATTCTCGAGTATACTTATAAGTATGTTTTTTTAATCCTTTAAGTCTCTGTATTGTGCTTTTGTTTTGAGTTGGTCTTCTGTAGAAGATCACAACAACAAAAATGAAGATGAAGCTAATTTGAAGGGTTAAAGTTTTAGCTATCTTATAAAAGTTACTGGGATTCATCCAAATGAGATCATTTTTGTGATAAGTCTATGAATAAAATTACTCATGGGATAAGGTTAACTAAAATGATCCTTTTTAGGTCTTTTTTCAACAGAGGAAATTTGTGTTTCTTCAATCAGTTATTGGTTAAGTTGGGTTCTCTTCTCCCGATTTCCTGGAGCTTTTTGTTTTTATACAAAATTTATTATTTATAACAAAAGGCAGAAAAAAATGAGAATGTTTTTGCTTGGTGGATGACTTTTAGAATGCAAAATGGAGATTTGTTTTCGCTTAATTTAAACATTTATCTTGAATTAAAGTACTTTTGCAACTCGTTGATTAGTAGAACCTGTTAATAGTATCAGATAATCAATCTTGAATCCCATTTTGTTCCCTCTAATTCATATTATCTGTAATATGCACACAGGGATCTGCAAAAGGCAACTTTTAATTTTACAACAGTGATAGGAAATGGTGCGTTCGGTCCAGTTTACAAAGCTCAAATGTCGACTGGTGAGACTGTAGCCGTTAAAGTTCTTGCATCAAATTCTAAGCAAGGAGAGAGAGAGTTTCAGGCCGAGGTAACTTACGCTCGATGTTTGATTCCAGATTTCAAGAATAATTATGGGTTTAGCGATTCCTACTTATTTGTAATCTCTTACAGGTCATGTTATTAGGCAGGTTGCATCATAGAAACCTTGTGAATTTAATTGGATACTGTGCTGAAAAGGGCCAGCATATGCTTGTGTATGTGTACATGAGTAATGGCAGCTTAGCTTCTCATTTATACCGTGAGCTTCCTTCTATTTAGCGATTCTTGCTGAAGAATTTCTGTCGTGCATTTTGTTTTTATTCGTTCGATAATGAAATATAAAAGTCGGGATTTTTTCTTGTTGTTCAGGTGAAAAAATGGAAGTTTTAAGGTGGGATTTGAGGGTTCATATAGCTTTAGATGTCGCCCGAGGATTGGAATATCTACACGACGGTGTAAGTTTGCAAGCGTTGTTTGGTTGATTTTATGTTTGCTCGTAGGATTCGATCATGATGATCTCTCTTACTTCAGGCCATACCTCCGGTGATTCACCGTGATATCAAGTCTTCGAATATTCTCTTGGATCAGTCTATGAGAGCGAGGGTAAAAAGACTACTCATTTTTAATAATTCGAATATTTATTTTTTGTATATTAAAATTTTGGATATTCTATGAATTTATATATTAAATCCGGTTTATGGATACCATATTTTCCGTTTAATTAGAGGTTTTAACTCAATTTGAATTTTATCAATCCGCACTTTATCTATGCATTTTCGATTGTGCATGCCAGTAGAATTCAATGATACTTGAAATATTGTGATGTTGAGCAGGTTGCGGATTTTGGGTTATCGAGAGAAGAGATGGTGGACAAGGATGCAGCCAATATCAGGGGAACCTTTGGGTATCTCGATCCGGAATATATATCCACGAGAACGTTTACGAAGAAGAGTGATGTTTACAGCTTCGGCGTATCACTTTTCGAGCTAATCGCTGGTCGAAATCCTCAGCAAGGCTTAATGGAATATGTGGAGCTTGTACGAACTCGCACCCTCTCTCTCTCTCTCCCCCATGATTCTTTCGTGGACATAATTCTCTCTCTAAACCGCTTATATTTTGTTATTTGATGAATAGGCTGCCATGGATTCAGGTGGAAAAGTTGGATGGGAGGAAATAGCGGATTCCCGATTAGATGGGGATTTTGATTTGCAAGAGCTAAACGAGGTTGCAGCTCTTGCGTACAAGTGCGTCAATCGAAACCCGAGAAAACGACCGATCATGCACGACATTGTACAAGAGCTGTCACGGATTTTGAATTCAAGGCATAGTCGGAAGAGTCACAAAAAATCGTTATCTGCAACCACAGACGAGGTCGCTCTCGATTTGGATCAATCGGACGGTAAGAGTTCGATTGCAAGACACTGTAGAGATGAATCTATGGATAGTGTCTTGGAAACATGTGAAGTTTAGAAGATAATCTACTGAGGGTTCTTCTTTTTTCATTTTTTTAATGTTGTTTCTTTCATGAAGTTTTTTACTTCTACTGAATGCCTTGTAACATGCTTCTTTTCTTCCATCTTTTGTTTTTTTTTCGGGTTCTGACTCGACAACGTTGTAATACATCTGAAACAAAAATGAAGAAATATAAACCAAATTGACATCCTTAAAAATTCTCAGGCTGTCGAGCGCGGTCGAACCGTGTATTACAAATCTAAGGTCGAATGTTAGTGATTTTTAAAAGTTTTGAAAATTCTTCTGCTTATGCAGAGTTTTGCCATCGACAAAGCCGACCGCTTTCACACAGAATAATTAACTAACTGGGTCTGGATCGACAGTGAAAACTAGACTCAATACTTCATTTAAGAGAAATCCGAGGAAAGTTTAGTGGGTGGACCATGTTACAAGCCATGAAAACATGTTTTAGGAGCTAATCATTCAATGCTAGTTATGTGAACAAGAAAGTGCAGAAACTGGTGCGAAGAAAACAGGCTTGTAAATTTAGCCATGGGAGTGGACAGAGACAATAAATGCAGACAAGGATACATTACTGCCTAGAAACAATACAAAGAACATCCACAGATATTATTTGTTCTGAGAAGGTTTTAAATTTTAAACAAAAGTACAAAATATGAGAAAAACTTGCAAAATTTACGACCAAAATTGACAAGTATCTGTAGACTGAAATGGAAATGGAATACCATTTGAAGATTGAAGGGCAACAAAAAGTTCTTCAACCGATGTTGGTGAGTAATAATACAGATTTCTAGAAGTATTTAAGCTCCAGTACTTGTGATTTCAATCTCTATAAAATGAAAAACTGATGGGATAAGACTTAAGAGCGTTGAAATGAAAAGGGATTGGCAGGTGAAGAATAATTATCAATTTCAAAATATATTGTTTTTCAATGTTTGGTCCCATCTGCTCTCATGCCACCCCGTATTCTTTGCATTTATGATTTCCATGTGACATTGTGCTTTCATCCACCTTCTATTTTAGCTCCCCCAACAGAAAAATATATAAAAATCTATGAACCCTGATTTGCATGCATTGAAGTAGACTCTAAATCCTCAACAACCCCAACCACCTAATGCCCATTTCAGAGAGAGAGGGAGATTCATACCTCTGGATATGAATATGTTAACAACAGGTAGACCCAGAGAGAGAGAAGAGAGATTCATCAACTTTTGCATGAACTGATTCAGAGAGCAACAGTGGGCTAGTAAAATTTCTTTTTATTTGGATCATGATTGAACACGAATATGATTTACACGATCTGATTCGTAAATTAGAAAATTTCACATACTTTCCTGATGTATATGAAAAAATAGAAGATAACTTACTTTAGATGAAGACTAGAGCAAGCAATTTCTACTGTTGCTGTTCTTCTAAGCTTTGCAGATCACAACGAAGCAAGGAAGAAGAGCTCTAGGATTCAACAAGTATAGTTCTTCAATGTTTGAATACAAACCAACTTTCCCAGCTAATGAATCAAACCCTGTTTGCCCAGAAATTTCTCGAATATTATCCAAGGTCCTATGAACTCTCCCTGCAACAACTCTGCAAACTATCAAAGCTTTTCTCATAGACGTGTTCTCTTCGACTATTTCTATCGATTCCAATGCTCTCTCACTTGTCGAAGTCGTGAAAACTCCAATTCCTTCCTTCATCTCCTTCTCCGAAAATCCATTTCGTATAATTCGACAAACACAGCATTTCTCCGACCGACAAAGACTAGAGGATCCGTGACCCAGCGAGCAAGCCAAGATCGTAGCGTGAAACCTCAGCAATTCATTACCATCGGCTAGGCACCGAGGGTGTTTCTTTTGGAGCTTACTGGCTTTGATCTTCACCAATTCTCTGTAGTCTTCTAATTGAGCTAGAGTTTTTTGCATGTTGTGGACTTTGAGAACTCTTTCGATTTTGCTGCTGTGATTTTCGGACTTCAGTAAGCTTGTTTGACATATGATTTCAACGATTTTCCTCGATGAATCGCCTTCTACAAGCTCGGTTACTGTTTTACAAAAGAAAAAAAGCAATTTAATCTCCATATTTCCCGTTTTAACTACACAATCTGTTCTTGGATCAAAGTTGAACTTTGGAGCAATTCAAAATGTAATCCAAACTCAGAAAATTTAACATATCTTTACCATAAATTTTTCAAGTGCTCTCATACGCAATCCGTATTTATTGTATGCATAGCAACAAAAAAACCCATCATGAATTGTAAAAAACAAAAGCTGATTTATCAGTCTCATTCAAACCAACAACTTTGCATATGCATATCAGAATTGAGAAACAAAAGAAAATGAACCAAATTTAAGAAAATCAATCAAGAATGGGTAGGATTTCTAACCAGCATGATTGGATAGGTGATGTTCTTCAGCAGCTTCCCATTTGCTAAACTGCTCTCCACATTTATGACAACTAATTCTAGAAAATCCATTTCCATTTCCAATTGAATCTATCTCCAATGAAGTTCGATTAACACAACTAACTCTACTACTTCCAAATTTCTCAGAATCCACAACTCCACCTCCTTCTCTTTCCGATACAAGAAATGGAAACTTCCGTGACGAAGATGAAGAGTTCTTCAATGATTGATTGAAATAATGCATGGCCAGATTTCCCCCTGGCCCTGGCGTCCCTGGTCTTAAATTGCCGACAAACGTCGAACTAGCTCCTGGGTCGCCTTTTCCGGCGGCTTCAAAGCCAGAAATTTTGAGCTCACATTTTGAGTTGGTCAAAATTACTTCATGAGTAATTGGATTGAGAAACTCGCTGCTTCCAATGGATCTTGGGCTATAACTTGGTGGCTTTTCTAGGTGTCTTTTACTCCCATGAATAACGTCTTTGAGATTTGCTATGGACCTTGAACAGCCTGATCTTCCCGCTGAACAGCCATATCGTGCTGCTTTTCTGGTCAAGATTGTACTCAGATGTCTCCTGGATTTAGGATCATGAACATCTGAGGGTTTCGGTCTACAGTGCATTGATTTCTTGAGCGAGAACCACACGGTTGGCATATTTAACTTCTCAATCCGTATTTTCCCAGGGAAAAAAACTTCAACCCTTGATTTTTGTAACCTAACCCATCATCTCTTTCTCCATTTCTCAACCAGTTCCGCCATTAACGCTGAAAAGGAAAGGACCAGGAATGCAATTCTAGAATCAGCTCCGACCATTTTTCCATAATCAAATTTCCCCCCTAATTCCACGACAAATTCAAATGAAAAAGAAAAACATCAAGAACAAACCAACTGCTATATGAAGTGATTGAGACCGTGAATCAGCTGCGTCTCTATTTCAAACAGAAGCATATTGAGAAGGACAGTCGAGAATTCAACGAACATTGATTAACCAAAAACTGCACAGAAGTCAGAACTCAAGGAAAGTGAAGCGGCGCCTTGGGGATTAGGGAATATGAGTAACTCTGTACAGAAAATCAAAGATCAATGGGAGTCATAAATGAGAAATAGCGAAGAAAAGGGAGTGACAGGAGGGAGAAAGGAGAAGTGAGAGGATTGAAATTTTGGTTTTTATAGCAAAGAACGCTCTCTCTTCCTCATGCAGAGGGGTAACATACCAAGCCCATTAGCCCACGTTTCTATTTGGGCCGCATGAGCCCAAGAAGCTGGGCTTCTTTTAGAAGTCAAAAACTATATTTTAGATAAAAAATAATGTTAATATTCTTAAAATATTTTCTTAACATACGTTATTATATATCAAGTTATAATTGGCTGACTTATAATGTATTTAATGTATTATAATTAAAATAATTATTTATAGTATTTATTATTTATTATATAAAACATATATTGATGGTAATTAATACGTTAAAAATAAATAATTATATCATTGATATATAATAAGAAGACACTCACTTTAAAATAATATTTATTTATTAATATAATGGGTAAAGTCACGTGACAGATTTTTTAATCTATACTATTGAAATACTTGGTTGGAATAAAAACTTTTTAGAAACAAACCAAATTAAAAATAATTGACAACCATGCATCAATCTCTACCGTCCTATGGTACATTATCCGACGGTCATCCAATCCCATCCGCGTACTAGCATTTTATTGGTTTCTTTTGTAACAATCGACTGGCTATAAATACGCGAAAGCGCTATTTCGACATCTGGTTCTTTCCTCTCTGCTTCCGTTTAGAATTAATCTTGTCGATTGGCGATCCTACCACGCGATATCGCGTTACTGTAGTGTTGTAATCGTGGTTTCGATGGCAGGTAGAGGGAAAACCTTATCATCTGGAGCCGCGAAGAAGGCAACCTCTAGGAGCAGTAAAGCCGGTTTGCAGTTTCCAGTTGGTCGTATCGCGCGGTTCTTGAAGGCCGGCAAGTACGCCGAGCGTGTAGGTGCCGGTGCTCCTGTATACCTCGCTGCAGTTCTTGAATACCTCGCTGCCGAAGTGAGTTTCTCTGGATTACGGTGGATTCCCCTCTTTCTAAGATTAGCGTGGTTTTTCTCTTAAAAAAACGAGATCTTTAGAGAAATTTTGATTAATTTTCTATCTTATCTTATTTTGTTTTTTTAGTCTGTTTTTTTTTTGGTTCATCGGTGTTTAGTTTTATCATATTTGATTGGAAATGCTTTAAAATCTTGGTATTGACTGAATCGTACCATTCCGGTTGATACAGGTTCTGGAACTGGCTGGAAATGCAGCGAGAGACAACAAAAAGACTCGAATTGTTCCGCGCCATATCCAACTCGCAGTGCGAAACGATGAGGAGCTCAGCAAGCTACTGGGAGATGTCACGATTGCTAATGGCGGTGTAATGCCCAACATCCACAACCTTCTGTTGCCCAAGAAAACCGGTACCTCAAAGGCATCTGGAGACGATGATTCCTAATTTTGGAAATGATTACGAGCCCTTATTATTGAAATCGGTCTATCAGATCCTGTACCAGATGTACTGTTGTCTATGTCGGATTAACTTCTTTAATCTATTTAATTCTCAGCTTAGACATGTGTAATATCTTTGTGCTCATAGACCTTAGATCGATGGCATTTATTTGCATTGTGAATATCACATCTTCTAAGAAATCTAAGCCAATATTAGTTTTTTCTAAACCGTTCTTCATTTTGTTGGTCAACTTTTGGAAGGGGAAAACTACAATATTTGCTGACGAATTTGAAGAAACGAAGAAATACACATCTTCAATACATTTAAAAATTTAACTAGATTTACAAACAAGTATAGATCGAAGATGAGGCAAATCTAATATTTGATCATGGGATCAAACAAAAACTGATCTAAATTTTTTTCAAGGACCTGCCCAACAAAATCTTGGGGGAAAATCTACAGATCATCCTCTTCTGAGCTAGAATTGTCAATTCTTTGATCTTTGATTGCCGGAAAAAGCCGCAAATTAAGATTGGAGGTGGCTGCTGGTGATTGAGCCTCGCGAATATCCGGAGCAGATGTTGTCTCTTTATGTGTCTTTTTCGGTGCTTGACTCACTTCCCGGCATGCTTTATCTACCATTATTAAAAAATCACGGACGATGAGGAACAATCTCAATCCCTCGTCTTTGCTCGTATTTCCATGGAAGTAATCACCTGTGTTTTTCACTAAACTCATAATCCTCTTCTCTTCTTCAACTAGAGTCTTAATATCAACTTCAGCATTCTGCACAAAGCTCTTCAATGTCCTATGGAATTCACTATTTTCCTGGAGATTCTTCATATTGGTATTGAGAAATTCTTGGGTTTTAGCCAAAGAGTTCCCAAGTTTTATGACGGTTCCTCTTAGACCATCCAAATCGATCCCCGCTGCTCTCTTTACGTTCTCCAATTCATTTCCCAAACCCAAAATGGCTTGAAGGCCAAGGCTTCTGTAGTGATCCTCTGTGTTGAGAGAAGCTTCATCAATGGAGGCATTCGATTTGGAGCCGGCTCGAGCACCTTCGGAGCGAATTATCTCCTGAACAACAAAGAGCAAGAGTGTGGTCTTCCCATCTGTACCTTTCACATCCGACAATTTTAAAAGGGTGTCTAGTTTGAAAGCTTGTGCACCTCCCCGAAAGGTTCCGTCGTTCATGCGATTTCCAGTTTTAAGAACAGCTTCTAAGAGTTTGAGGAACAGCCTGCTATTTTTGAGTTCTTGGCAGGCAACCTATCCCAGAATGCACAAGAACTTCAAATTAGTATATATAATTAACACAAGAAGGCCAAGATAACGAACGATAAACTATATAATGCCTCATTTTTGGCATATTATTAGATGGACGGACTCGTTTCAGAAGAGTTATTCAAGAAAAAGAACATGCCTCTAACGCAGCAAATGACTCTTTAATCGTGGAGACATCCTCCTGAAGAGTGCACATGAAATGTAACGCTTCTAAGCGTTTGAAAGCAAATGGGATGTCGACCAAGGCTTTTAGGAATCGATCGGCCAGACTGAGTTGAGAAACTTCGCCACTAAAGAGCCTCAGTTTCAGTTCTTCTTCTGACGTTGGTGCCATTTTCAATAAATTATGTATCAATTCGGCATGAAGTTCGTTCCCTGATGAAACGAAAAACGTCAAAATAGATTTCTCATATAATGCAAGATACGAGCAAATTATACACCGATGGCACCACCCTAAGGGAATGTAAATTTTAAAAAAAAAACATTTATTTTAAATGTATTTCCAAAACTTCTTTATGACTTCTGATGTAAGTTTATGATAACATCTTAAATTTTGTAAACATCATAAATTTTGTAAGCATCATAAATTCCATCAGTATGACAATATTATAATGGCTCCAAAATCCTTTCCTCAAAAGGATGTCTCGGACTGTAAGTACCTCCATCTATTTAAGGTTTCTATGCCTACTCTTTTAAGGATGAATGGAGAGGGAGATATTACCTTCAGAAATTGCATCACAAATTTCTTCTTTTGTCACATTCAATGCCCGCAAAAGAATAGAGAGATTTTGTGCTTTTTTCGAATCGATTATCTGAATATAATGGGTGGAAGGATTTTGCGAAGATGTCTCTTTCTTACTTTCATTTTTGTTTTTATCAACAGGCGCATAACCAAAAAGACTCTCAATCATTTCCTCATTGAACCTACAAAAAGACAAATTCAAAAAATAAAACAGGTGACAGAATACATTTAAGCATTTATAAAATAGACAAAAAAGTAAGAAACTTACTGAAATGATCCAGATTTAATCTGATGCCAGACCATTGAATGACCAGGGTTGGCTAGAACCTTATCCCAGAAAAATGGCTTCAGTTTGGCTTTGGGAGCATCTGAATCATCCTCGCTAGAAGCTGAATTTGATGTAGGTTTTGAAGGTCGAGCTGGATTAGAACCTATAGAAATCGGTGGAGGTGGCCGAGGAGGAAAACCACCAATTTTTGGTGGGGGTGGAGCATGAATACCAGCCTTTCCAGTGGGTACAGGTGGAGGCAGCGGTGGAAGTCCAGGTGGATGGCCAGCATTCGCCAGAGGTTTCAAAGGAGGTCGAGCCACCGGAGGAGGTGGTGCTGAAGGTGGCGGAGGAGGTGTTGTTGGCGGCAGAGGTGGAGGAGGACCAGCATTACTAGTAGGCGTCTTAAAAGAAGAAGCCGGCTGGGGAGGACAGGGGGTAGGGGAAGAAACCTGTCTCCCTGGTGGGGGCTTCAAAATCGGCATTGCTGGTCCATTAATATTACCCAAAGATTCCATGTTTGATTTATCAACACCTGCAAAGGCTTCATTTGCTCGGAATTCCTGGACAGAAGTTCGCCCATTAGACGCAGCATGAAAATCAATATCAGAATATTTCTTTTGCTGATTTGAGATGTTCAACTGATTCTCCAGCTTCCCTTCTTGAATAGAACTACTATAGCCATAGAAATTGGGAGAACCTGAAAGATAACGGATCAGTGTGATTTTCCAATCGGTATTAGAATGTAGTAGAAAAGATAGGTCTAGGTATATACCAACAGAGAAGTCACTCATGCTCAAGCTAAGAAGAGGCCTTTCATCATCTTTTCGGACTTTTAAGCCACCCTTGCAAAATTTAGTACAGCAAAGAAACAGCACTGCAGCAATAATGAATGTCACCGAAGCTGTAACGACAACAGCAATTATAACAGGTTTATGATTCTTTCCTTTGTTCTCGGCTGGGCTGATAGCACCAGAATTTGGACTTGCAAAAGCATTTTCAGGAAAAGGCAGGGGAGCTGAACTTGGTAGAAAACCAGGCACAATTGGTGAAGAAACAGGATTCTGAGATGGAGGGAACGAACTGGAAGGATGCGGGCTTGGAGAAACTTCAGCACTAGAAAATGGTGACCCTAAAGGTGCAGAAGCAGGCACCTCTGCTATGCTTTGAAGCAATCTAGAACCTACATTTCTTCTTTTAATTCTGGGGTTTAGAACTATCGGGTCAGAGTTTTTGGAGTACCAAACTTGGGAATCCTCTTTTTCTTCTAAAACATTTAAAAAATCTTGAAGAGTTTGCTTTGCCAGAGGATGAAGATGAAGCCTACTTAACATCCTCCTAATATGTTCCTTGGCCAAGGATTTACATTCTAAGTTGACTTTATTGGTCCAATATGATCCGTCCTCTGATAAGCAGCCGTCAAGCTCATTAACAGCTTCAACCAATTGTGTCGAGTCTATGTTGCAAATGCTCAATAACATCTCCACCTGCAGTGTTTGTAATCACTGATCACTTGGTAACCAATATTTGTGAATTCCAATTGACGTAGTTTACAAGTAAGATAATGCAATTTCAAAGACCAAAAAAAAAGAAAAAAAATACATCATTTAAGTGATTTCTCTTTCAGTTTTTGTACAAGGAAAGTCGTTCATCTCAAGATTCGATTTTCTTTTCTTTGTTTCATTGTTTCTGGTATCTTTAACATATTCCCCTAATTTCATTTTTGACAAGTGAAGGTTACAGATAAATATTTAACATAATCCCTTCATGGTTTTCAGAACCCAAAAGTGAAGAAATAGATTGTTCATAAACAAAACTGTAGTTATGAGAAGACCTATAGCTTCAGCTTGTAAAACTAGCTATGAGTACCATCGTTTACATTTTTTTCACGATCTCTACCACAGTAAAATGCTAACAGAAGCCAAGAACAATACAAGCATATTTATGGCAGAAGCTAGAATCAAGACCAACAAAAAACTCAAAGAAAACAATAAAATCAAAACCAGTTGCTCACCTTGTCCTTCTGCATTTCCCCAGTTAGAATGTGTGCCAGCTCCTCTATAACCTTGTCTTCTTCCACAATTTCCTCTGAACTTATTGCTGCCGAAGCACATAGAAGAATAACCAGAAATGCCAAACAGCTTGTTTTGAAACCCATTTCTGGAGAAATGCAATCGCAGGGCACCATTCTCATCTCATAATTTTCATCACTTCATATACCCTATACAACTAAAACTCTATCATCACCGGAAAACTTCAAGATTTCACCGTTTTCCAGCTCTCCAGTTCGATTCTCTTCCTTCCATCACCAATGAACCCAATTCCGAACAATTCTGCCAAGACTTGATATCAGACCTGGAGACCAAATTGTAAAAAAATCTCGCGGTTTCTAAAAGAACTCAAAAAATTAATCCCCACATGGAAGCTTCCACCCCAGAAAGTATCGATTTATCGTCGCACCAAATTCTGAACCCAAAAATAAGTAGTCCAGTGTGAAAATCTTGATCAGATCCAACAAAAAACAAGCTTACAAAAACAGTCGTCAATATTATGTAGCAGCCTTGACCTAAAAATGCTTCGTTTTCTTCCGAAGAAATTTACAAAAAGCTCGAAAGAAATCGAGTTGCCAAATATAACATACTAGCATGATTTTCATTCATAACATGATCTGCCAGCCAAAATCTTTTTAAGGCCGACTCTCATTTGCCACCGCGTTGAATTTTTCTGTCAAAATTTAATATTTTTAATTTGCCTAAAATATTAGATGTTGCACCTAATTTTATAATTTTTAACATTTTTTTTATTATTAACTCCTCAATTTAATTAATTTTTTATTAATTTCAATGGCTTCCGATAGTACAACAACACAGCTGGTCAAAGCAAGGGCTCAAATATATTCTTCCTCGTTTCTTGAAACGACCAACCAAATTTAATTTAGTTGCCTTTTAAATTAGATATAAAATTATCAAGAATTATTCAACAAACATAAAAACAATAAGTTGGGCCTGAAGCCTATTGGTCTCGTTATTGGGCCAGAGAAAATGGTCTGGCCCAATGGAGTCTCGTGCATTTCTTTTCCATTGAATTCCGCAGAACTTGGCCTGAGATCATCGGCACCGGCACGATACTCCACGTGGCAGACACGATCAGAGCACTGCTCACTACGCGTCACGGCAAATCAGAGCGCATCAGAGGCTCAGAGCTGTAACTGAAGAAGCAGAAATTCAGGGGAAAGATAGCTCATCTTCGTATTCTCATTCACGCATTTCATCGAACAGGTGATGTGCAGCGTTAAGAGCACATGGCCGGACAATGACATCGATTTCCACGCCCGAGAGAAAAAAGGGAACGAATTTGTAGAATTTATTCCATTTGGTGAGGAAGGTGGAGTCGACGTAGCAAGCAGTAAAGTAAGATGGGGTCTGTCTGCTATTTTTTTTTACCTTGAAATCTTTAATGGCAGCAAGTTAGGCATAGATTCTTGAAGAAGATGGATGGTGACGGGGATAAAAAAAGGACAGACAATTCCGACGCAGAAGAAAAAGATGTAAATTTTATGCATCTGTCGCATATTTCAGTTGGTTCAGAAATAACAGATTGGATACAAGAGCCTAAATTCGAATCTTGCGCTGTCTGAGAGTGTAGTTTCTTAGGACATCATGTGAATATCTCACATCTCTAAGCTGCTAAATCATCGTGATTAACTCCCTCATAAATTATCGGGTCGGGATGTGAATAACTGATACATGTATTTCACTTTTGGATGGAATGAGTAAATTTTACCAAATCTATGATATTAATATTTTATTTTATGGTAAAATCAATTTAATACTAAAATATGACTAACTTGAAGTCTGAAACTAGCTGTAGGGCCGTGAATTCTACTCAAATTTTGATAAAAAAAATGGTTGAATTGAGTATTATAAAATTAGATCTAAGTTACAACCAATTGAATAACTTATCAGATCAAAATTCGGCTTAAAATCTTGAGTTTATTTCATTTTAATGTCCTATTTGATTTTGTAAAATTTAAATTTACAAGTTATATGCATATGCCAAGTAAAATTCATTTCGATCGATTAACCGACCTGAACCAATTGATCGATTCTTGTAAATTAAATTTGTACTCAATTCGTTCGTATATTTAATCCGAATCAAATTCAACTCAAACTTTTTTGTTGATTTCAATTTGAGTTTAAATTAATTTTTTTAAACTAAAAGTCAAATTTGATCCGACTCAAATGGTCAATTTGACAGGTCACTTCTCTCACTGATACTTTTAATTACAACTAATGTTTTCAGTTTTAATACTTGAATTATACAACAATGACAATATGTATTCTAATTAGTTTTGACAATTTTATTTGTTTTTAAGCAATTTGTGAAAAGTAAAAGAAGCTTTTATAATAAATTAACGTATTTATTTAATTAAGTGAATCTCATAAAAAAATAAAAAAATCATTCATTTATAAAATAAAAAATAAAATAAAATTTTAATC
Organism: Begonia fuchsioides; assembly: GCA_003255005.1. NCBI lineage: Eukaryota > Viridiplantae > Streptophyta > Magnoliopsida > Cucurbitales > Begoniaceae > Begonia > Begonia fuchsioides. Next base: position 70,633 of record QAOC01001155.1, read on the forward strand.
TTAGAATTACCCTTCTAAATTAGTATTGATCTCTTGTAGTAACATATTTCTAGCCCAATTTTAAATAAAATTTGAAGCTTATAATTACCCCTTTGAATTCACGTGTGGTGGCGTGGTTTCACCTCTGTATAATTCAAAATTCCAACCGTTGCATTAAAACCCAACACCTATCTTAGATAAGTCCAAAAACCAATAAATTAGAAAAAACAATAAATTTCTAATTATTCCGTCATACATAAACAGGTCTTCCTCATTAATACTTCCAATAAATAATTAAAATTATAATAAATATCAATATTGATCGATACAAGAAACAATAGTCAAAATGTGCAATCAATGGCTAATCTAACACAATTATTAATTTAGATTTACAAGTAAATTGGTAGCACGTTCGTAATAATTAATTAATATCAATTTTAGAATATTATTAAAGACCTGAGTGGTTTAATTAATTATATATAAAAATTAGGTAATATTTTCTCTAATCTGCCATCACCATCATCGACATCAAGCTCAAGCTTTCTGCTTGCTAAAGCAAAAGGGCCGAGGAAGGTGAGAGAGAGATATACTTGGTTAGCTTCAGAGACAATCTATGGCCCCACAGAAAGCTTGAACTTTCTTTTCTTCTTCTTCAGATGGCTTCCTTTGTTCACTACCGGCCTCCATTTCTAGCTGCTTGCAGCTCCAGTTTAACCGCTACTTCAACTTCAATCCCTTTGAATTTAATATTCGCCTCCACTGTCTCTGTCTTTTAGCTTTTGTTTTCTTCAATCGCACTCGCTCACCCTCCGTTTTCTTAAACATTTTATAGCTCTCCTCTCGTTTTCGAGATTTGGGTTGTTTTTTTTTTCGTTTTGCTCCATTGATGGCACCTCCCGTCCTGTCGCTGTGGTTTTAATAGGTCCCCTCTCATGTTCGAGATTTGGGTTTCTCTTCTGCGCTAATCTCCAATGCTGTCGTTTTCGTTTTGTGTTATGGGTTCCTGCTTTCATGAACGGAAGCATTCTTAATATCTTATTATTCTGGGTTTTTTTTTTGTTTCGACAATGGAAGATGCTTAGGAGTTGAAAGATTGAAGCTTTGAAGATGGGTGGAAAGGAAGCTAATGGAAGAACACGGATGGCATTTTCAGTCGTCAATGGCGGACAAAATGGGTGTATGGACAGCGCCCCAACAAGCCTTGCCGGCTCCGATTACAGTGGCGTGGAGTTCTCCAGAGAAGACGTTGAAGCTTTGTTGAACGAAAAATTGAAAAGAAAAGACAGATTTAGTCTCAAGGTCAGTACTTTTAAATCATTGAAGGTAATAATGAGCTCAAAGTTGATTTCTTTCTTCATTTTCTTCGATTTACCTGACTAAGATGCGATGCTTTTTTTAATTTTGAATTGTGGATTCTTATTACATGATTCTAAATTTAAGGAAAAATGTGACAACATGGCGGAATACATTAAAAGGCTTAAATTATGCATCAAATGGTTTCAAGATCTTGAATCTGCCTATTTATTAGAGCAAGAGAAGTTGCATGATCGATTTGAATCAGCCGAGCTGAAATGCTCAGAAATGGGTATGATGAAATTCTCAGTCACATCCTTTATCACGTTCTTTGCTGTGGTAATTTGATTATTGTTGATGATATAGAGATATTATTGGAGAATAAGGAAGAAGAGCTGAATTCAATCATAGCCGAGCTTAGAAAGAGCTTCGAGCGTTTGCAAGAGAAGTTTACGAAAGAAGAATCAGATAAGTTGGTATGAAGTGAATAGTTTTAAAAATCGATATAGTTTAATTTCTCGTTTAATATGGTGCAATTTCGAACTGATCAGGTTGCAATTGAGTCTCTAACGGAAGAGAAAGAGGCTAGAATGAACATTGAGAGGTCACAGGCCTCCCTCGTCGAAGAACTTGGTAGGGCCCAAAGAGATCTTTCGAGTGCAAATCAGAAGGTAAAAAATGAAATTTTTTGTTGCTCAATTCTATTTGAATGACTTCTAATAATTTATACGCCCAATTCAATCTGTTTGGTAGATTACGTCGCTTAATGATATGTACAAGCGATTACAAGAGTACATCACGAGTTTACAACAATATAACGGGAAACTTCATACGGAGCTGTCAACAGTCGAAGATGAGCTGAGACAAATAGAAAAAGAGAAGGCCTCAATGGTGGAAAATCTGGGTTTGTTAAAGGGTCAACTTACTATGTCTAAAGTGAGTTCTTTTGTGGATGAATCGCTTCACACAATACAATATTTCAAATCATTTAAGAAAGTTGAAAATATTAAATTCTGATGGGAATGTGTATTTCATTTTCAGAGTTTGGTGATCTAAATTCTTTTCTCATTTATGGTTTGCAAAACTTGGGATTGAATTTTCGATTTCATACTAAACATTTACCTATATCTTTGATCTTTTTTACCCGAAAACCTTTTTTCATGTTAAATCTCAGTTTTGTATTTAACTCGATTTCTAACGCATTTCTATTTCATTAGGCTTCTCATGATGATGCAGTGAAGCAAAAAGAAGCGATGGTGGATGAAGTTTCGTGTCTAAGACGAGAATTACAACAAGTGAGAGACGATCGAGATCGTCAACTTTCACAGGTTCAGTTGTTGACAGTGGAAGTCGTCAAGTTCAAAGAGAGCGCAGAAACATGCAATTGTGAGCTGGAAAGCTTGAAAACTAAGACAAGTGAATTAGAGGTGTTGTATTTCTGCATTTTTCTCGAATGTTCTTCATGTGTTTTTCATTATTGTTCTTAGAAAAAAAATGAATTTGATTTCCAGGCAACATGTTCTTGCCAAAACGATGAACTTAAGGCCTTGAATAATCATCTATCTGCTGCAGAAAGTAAACTCCAGGTGATATATATTCCATGCATACATGTTTATTAAGATTATGTACTCGTATGCTTATTCTGTGCGATTATTCGACATTATAGGATTCTGATTTATCTGCAATAGCAACAAGGGCAGAGTTTGAAGAGCAAAAAAGACTTATAATCGAGTTACAAAATCGTTTGGATGATGCAGAAACGAAGCTTACAGAAGGAGAGAAGTTGCGAAAGAAGTTGCATAATACCATCTTGGTAATCCTTATTTGCCGTAAATTTTGTCACGGAAGTGTTTTTCGTTAACCAAACAAGTCAAGATTTCCATGTATAGGAACTTAAAGGGAACATTAGGGTGTTCTGTAGAGTTCGCCCAATAATACCCGAAGATGGCTTTAGCTCAGAAGGAAAAATTTTCTCTTATCCCTCGACCGTTGAATCACTCGGACGAGGAATTGAAGTAACCCAAAATGGTATGTTATAGGAAAATAAAAATGTACTAATTAGTTTGCAGTTTGTGTGAATTACAATTTATTACTTGAATATTCAGGGCAGAGACATTCTTTTACATTCGATAAAGTATTTATGCCCACGTCAACCCAAGAGGATGTGTTTGTGGAAATTTCGCAACTCGTACAAAGTGCATTGGATGGTTATAAGGTAAATTCATTTTGTTCATGCCCATTATTGCTCAAGCCTGTTGATTTAGACGAATTTGCGCATTTCTGTTTTGAGGTTTGTATTTTTGCTTATGGACAAACGGGATCGGGCAAGACCTACACGATGATGGGTGGGCCCGGCCTCGAAGAACTACGAGGGTTGATACCTCGATCGTTAGAACAAATATTTCAAACGAGACAATCTCTTCAGCCTCAAGGTTGGAAATATGAAATGCAGGTGAGAAAAATAGAATTTCTCACAACAAAACTACTTTTTTAAACTGTTTTCGATTTGAGTTGACGATGAGCTTCCTTTCTAGGTGTCAATGCTGGAAATCTATAATGAAAACATTCGAGATTTGCTCGGGGTTCATCGATCGTACTTGGATTCCTCCCGACCCGAGAGTGTTAGTCCTGGAAAGCAATATGCGATCAAACATGACATAAGTGGAAACACGCATGTCTCTGAGCTCACCGTCATGGATGTTCGTAGCGTGAAAGAGGTCTCGTTTCTTTTAGATCAAGCCGCTCGAAGCAGGTACGAGCGATACAACACGATTTTTTGCTTGTTTCATAAACAAAAAATACAAAACTAGTGGATTTTCTTAGTTTTGAATAATTCTACTCCTGCATAGATCTGTTGGGAAGACCCAAATGAATGAGCAATCTTCAAGAAGTCATTTCGTGTTCACTCTTCGAATATTTGGCGTAAACGAGGTTAAAAAACTGATTTTCTTTGCAGTAACCATATTTCTCTCTAGTGTTGTTTATTTACACTTTGGCTTTCTCTAGAGCATGGATCAACAAGTACAAGGCGTTTTGAATCTGATCGATCTTGCCGGAAGCGAACGTCTTTCGAAGAGTGGATCAACTGGTGACCGTTTGAAAGAAACTCAAGTATTTGTTCTCAACTCAATCCTGTGATTTCCTTTTTCCAGATTTCATATTTATAGTCTCTCTGTCCCTCTCTCTCTAGGCTATTAATAAAAGTCTCTCATCTTTGAGTGATGTTATATTTGCTTTGGCAAAGAAGGAAGAACATGTGCCATTTAGAAACTCAAAACTTACATATCTTCTTCAGGTAATATATTTCAAAAAGCTGAAATTTTGCATTTCCATAATTCAATTTTTTTTTATCTTCTAAACAAACCCGTATTTTTTTTGGTAGCCGTGTCTCGGTGGCGATTCGAAGACGCTGATGTTTGTAAATATCTCCCCCGACCCTTCGTCGCTCGGCGAATCTCTTTGCTCCCTCCGCTTTGCTGCTCGTGTTAACGCTTGCGAAATCGGAACTCCTCGCCGTCAAACAAGTCCACGCCGATCCGAGATATTTAAGACGAAGGGTGTGATTCTAACATAACATGCAAGTTTTCAAAGTGAAAAAAATTTGAAAATTTGTCTTTGTATTCAAAACCAATAAATATAAAATCATGGCGGTTTATTGTCTCGAAATTTCGTCGGTGGATGTTGCATGTTTGGTATTTCTTGTGGTATTATTAATCTTATCCTAACTCAAAAGATTCAAGTGACATGTGATTAGCATGTGAATTATCCTTAATCCATGTGACAAGTTTTTCATAGCCCATTTTTTGTTGGTGGTACAAGTGCCTAACTTTCTTTTCCAATTTGACCGTTTTTAATTAATCATTAAATTTTGTCTTAGATTAGCACAATAATCCTTACATTAAAGTTATAGATTAGTGCGATAATTAACAAATTTTGTCCTAATCGTGTTGAGATAATGTTTTTTATTGGTTGATCGAAGCAAAATGAAAAAAAATATTAATTTAATTAATTAATTAAGAGCTTGTATAACTAGTGACATGTTGTTTAATGCAATTTATATAAAATAATAATTTTGTAAGCAATCAATTCAACGAATGTGGACCTATTAATGGGCTTGGAACGGCCCATACCCGGAAACCCGTTTACTCTGATCATGATGATTCCATCGGCGAGGACCTCCGTTGGTTCTCAGATTCTGCGTCCCGAGAAAATCCCTCTCGTTTCCTGTCAAATTAGACAGTAAAATCTTTTGATTTGAGCATTTATTGTGTGCAATTTCTGTCTTTTTTTCGACGTTCGAGAATGGTTTCACCGGAAACCACTAATTGGCTCTACGATTACGGAGTGATCGAAGATATTCCGGTTCATGATGGGGATTTTTCGGTTTCAAATTCTGGGTTTTCATGGCCTGTGCAGGTCTTGAATGGTTCGTCTAACAACAGGTATTTTAAGTTAATTTTGAAATTTTGGTTTCCGAACTTCTCTTTTCTGCCTGTTTTTGGTGCTGTGATTTTTTGTTCATCAGCTTCATTTTTATCCCTTCCTATTATTTTTTAGACCTTTTCTTAGTACGCGCTAATCACTGCTTCCCGAGTTGCCCTTTTTTGCTCTATATGTTTTACTGTGGTTCGTACATCTGAAACATTGATATTTTGATAAGGAAAGCTTGTTAATTCTTACTTTGGCTTAAAGCTTAACATTCGGAAACTAGCCTTTTTGTGGCCATCACTTTTTCATCTTTACTTCGGAGAGTTTTGACCTTCAGGTTTGGGAAATTGAAATTTCTATTTTATGTAGGGGGATTCAAGAGTGCTTTTTTTTCCCTTTATATCTATATTGTAATATACTTATGATTTGTGAATGAATTTAACTTCACGTTAGTGAGATGCCCAAATGATTCACGGGAGAGACGCTGGCTGCCTAACTAAAAGAAGTTCAATATGGTATCAATTATTATCAAGAATCATACTGCAATAAATGATTCAAGTGTGTAAAAATATACTTCGAATAGTGAGTTCTCGGAACCTCCCTATTAAGCTGCAATGGAGATCAAGGGAGATCGAAGTAGAATGGTAGCAACAGGCAGAAGAGGAAAAGAGAGAGGAAAGGTCTTGAAGCCAACAAAACTAAGTTCTAAAGAGGAGACGACCTCCTTTGTCTGAGTTTGTTTAAATCAAAATGGAGGCTATACCCCAACCTTACAGCTCTAGTTTTTTTTTTTCTTTCAATATCTCTACTAGTTTAGTTCAACAGATTTGGGATTGAATTTTACATCCTGAGGATTTTCAAACATGATTCTTTGTGAATCTTACTCCGTCACTGTTTTTCCCGTTTTTACAACTAGCATGGAAATCGACGAGTCATTGATAAATTCAGACTGCCCTCAGAAATCATGCACGAAGAAAAGGTCATTGTCTTTTCCTTTTTTATATAACTTTTCCAGGTTTTGCAAGGGTAAAGGTCCTTAAATCAACAATGTGACATGTAGTTTACAGTTTTAAGGGTTCATAAATTTTCTAGTGAACATGAATTCTCGGCTACACATGTTTTCAATGACAGGGTTAGATCTGAATCAAGTTCTGGATCAAGCTCCAAAGCATGCAGAGAGAAGTTGAGGAGAGACAGGCTGAACGACAAGTACTCTTTCTGTCTTTTACATTAACTACGTATATGCATGACTCTAATTTGGGATCTTAAACAGGTTTCTGGAATTGGGCTCGATTCTGGATCCCGGACGACCCCCCAAAACCGACAAGGCTGCAATTTTAGTCGACGCTGTTCGAATGGTGACTCAGTTACAAGGCGAAGCCCAGAAGTTAAAGGACTCGAATTTAAATCTTCAGGAGAAGATTAAAGAGTTGAAGGTAGGCCATTGATCAGACACCAAAAAGGGTAAGCCGAGTATCGAAATCCAAAGGTTTTGGTTTGAATTTCGTGCAGGCTGAGAAGAATGAGCTCAGGGATGAAAAGCAGAGGCTGAAGGCCGAAAAGGAAGCAATTGAGCAACAATTGAAGAACATGAATTCTCAAGGGCAAGCGCCTGGAAACAAGTTGGTGCCATTCATTACGTACCCTGGAGTGGCAATGTGGCAGTTCATGCCTCCTGCTGCAGTGGACACGTCTCAGGATCACGTTCTTCGCCCGCCGGTTGCTTAAATACGTGCGTTCTGATTTGATCCGAAATCTGTGCTTGTTTTTGGGATCAGTTTATTTGTTACTAGTCATTGCTGAAGAACATCAAGTGACTTTATGTTTGGTTTACTTAAGACTTGGGAACTTTGTATTAATCGATGATGTTTTCTCATAATCTGACTCTATTTTGTCTACCCTTTTGTTTCTCGACTCTCTTATTTCAAAATCAAATCAAACTCGAACTAAGAATCATCGACTCGTTCCTCTTACGTGATCGAAGTCAAACTCGAACCAAGTCAATTTTCGTGTGAGGAAATTGGAAAAAATAATTACCTTCGATTATAATTTCCCGATTCCAGTCCACCTGTTTTCTCGAGCTGGCATCTCGCGTTCTACTCTGAAAGTTGTAGCCTTCAATTTCTTATTCATAGAAACAAGTCAACGATAATCCATTAAATACAAAACAATTTAGATTAAAAATAAATATTTATATTCTTGGTCGGAGTTTGCTAGATTCGGTCCCTGAGGTTCAGGGGGTGATTGAGAATATAGAAAGAATTAATAATTAAACAAATTATGGAAGTAAGTTTAGATTTGATGACAGAGTTAACTTCACCTAACTGACTGATTAATGATGCTAATCCAAGTTCATGCACACGATAAATAAGGTTTACATAGCCAAATAGAACAGATTTCGGCAATCTTCCATCGATGGGCTGGAGTTCGATTCAAAATCCTACATACTTTCCTAAAATCACTCTAATTCTCTGAAAATACGAGCAAACCCAAGACCAGAACGGTAATCCACGCACTCCCCGGCGAAAAACTGCGGTTTCCGATCACCGGAGCCCCTGATTTTAGATGAATATCTTTGCGCTGGACTTTCGTACCTTGGTTATTGACTTCAACGTTAGCTCCCACTCTCAACCTCTGCCTCTTCGACTTCTTAAACATGTTCTTGAACCTCACCAGCGTCTCCAAATTCACCCGGAAAACAGCCGAGTTGTTCGCCGAAACAGCTCCGAGAATGGGTCCCCAGTCCAATTGATTCGCCGGCGCCGAGCTTTTCTTTATAGCCTTCTTATGATACCCCTGGTAAAATGCCGGGATCGTAGCGTTTCCGGAGGAGGAGGTGGCGTTGGGAGCGTAGAAAACGGTGAGGTTGAGCTGATCCCAGTAGATCCCTTCCTCTTTGTTGACATTTTCGAGCTTGAGATCAATGAAAATGGTGGTGTTCGACGTGGAATGGTTGAGAGCAGTGAGGTAAATGTAGTGGATTGAGCATCTGGGGAGGCTTGTACGGAGGTTGAGCCACAGAACGAGAGCGGAGAGGCCGGCAGCGAGAATGAAACTGCAACAGAGGCTGTTATGTCGGCCGGAATTCGCCATGGTCGCCGGCCAGATCCAAGGGCTGTACGAAATTTGAGAGGAAGACGAAGACTAATCGGTTTGGTTTTGCCTTTTCTTTTTTATAAAGCCATGCATTGCAAGGACGAAAATCAAAGTTAAATTCACACACTTTTTGGTAGTACGGGAATATTTCATAGGGAAAAAGCCCAATTTGTCACATATTTAAATTATTGTAAGTGAATTTTTTTTTGTCAAATATTGTATTATAATAATTTAAATACGTGACAAAAGTTTTAAATTTTTTTATTGACGTATTTATTATTATGAATGTCTAATAAAAATTTAAGTCATTTCAATAAAATTTACTTAATCAAATTAATTAAAAACAAAGTGAGTGTGCCAGAAAAAGAGTGAATGCATCCGCAATGAATGCCCAATGAGTTAAAGTTTACTTTTTTTAAAACTTAGTTCTGAATAAGCTATTTATTCAAAACTCGAACCTAATTAAGTTTTTACCCTCATAACTATTGTTAAAAGTTCAAATTGCCACTAAAAAAAATCTCTTAATAATCACACGAGGCATGGGTGAGATTAGTCATCATCTTTGTATGGATACTCTTCTGGAACTTGGTTAATTAGTTTTACCTGCAGCTTGTGAGCATCGTCACCTCTCAGCATGTCGCGAATCCAAGTAATTTCTGTTAAACCTGAAGTAAAATAACGAAGGTCATTAATAGACGTTCAATTAGACGAGCATGAAATGAGATAAATCGATAGATAATGAGACTTAACTTCAAGTCGAGAAAATAGAACATGACTGGAAACCCTTTTTTTCATTAGCTAATGTTGGCCAATGGATCCGAAACTGATGATTTTACGAAACTCTTTCATGGAACTAACGAGTCTCGTGATAGGAAGTACGAAGATTTGAGGACTAAAAGTATCTTCTGCTCGAAGGCAAAGGCGATTATGAAAGATTAGATGCTTGAGAACTAAGAGGAGAATCTTAAACGGAACTCGCCATTTCTAAGGCTCCTCTTATGAAACCACTTGGGATGTTGCAGTAATGCAGACCTTGACAGTTATCTGGAAGTTCTACGAAGTCTACGAGATACATTTGAATACCAGTCTGTATTAAAAGTATTTTCATTAAACATTAGCACAATATAATTGATAGTGTTATAAATTTAATCGACAATTGACAAATTATCGGGTATCTGAAAGGAAGCAGACATCTGAATCATAAAAATTTCAAACAAAAATACAAGAAAAAACGCGGCGTTAGAATGTTTTGAACTGGGTACCTTGGCAATTGCTTCGGCTGTTTCTTTGAAGTCAGCACATCGTGGAACATTAGATTTTGCCAGAAATCCATCTATCAATCGAATCCCGATATTGTAGCCCCTGAAACAAGATTGAAATCACTGATCATACGATGAAATATTGATCTATGCTTCAGCTGTTTTTAGAAGTCAGCGCATTGTGTAACGTTGGACCTTAACAAAACTCATCTATCAAATGAATCCAGACACTCTAGCCCCTGAAACCTGTCGAAGTCCGTTGACATATGATGAAATTATATGGATCTAGTCCCAATCTGAAAAACTAAAATAGGGTAACTAGCTACACAATTCAGTATCAAATGCAAAAATCAGACTAATATTTGACCCACAAAATCAATAATGGAATAAATCCAAAAGCAGATAAATTATAATTTTGAAACTTTGAAATTAAAACACGAAATGATAATCTAAATCTGTGGCATATTAAAAATCTCTTGAATGCATTCAAAAAGAAACTTGAACAGAGACTAGATCTGGTCAAGCTGTTTGTTGACCTCTTCAACCTCTTCCAAATCAGTAAGCAACTGCCGCACAATAGCTCCATACGTCAAAGTAAATAGCTCCGCATTCTACATCAATGAGATGGAAGAAATCAGCACCGCCATAGATACATGATCCACAAAACAAATTGCAATTAATCTGCAGCCCACTCGAAAATGCAAACAAGAAGAAATGGAACAGAAAGCAGGATTTTAAGCTAAAGAAACAACTCAATAATATAATATCGAAGGTTCATTTTTCATTTCACAGATCGAAAAATTAGTGAAGAATAGAAAGAAAAAAAACTCATTCGGTACGTGTTTCTTCACTTTTGAGGAAACCATCGGAACGAAAACTGACCAGAAAATAAGAAAGAAAAGTAGATTAGCGAATCTGTATCCTTTACCACGCGTTCGAAGCTAGCGAAAATTGCATCACCGGATCGAGGAGCTGCCGAAGCCATAGGAGATAAGGCCTGAGTAACGAAGCTGGACGAGAACTCGAGCGAGATTTGCGAGCTTCAACGCCACTGAGTGATTTGAAAGGGTGGAAACTGAATTGGATCCAATGGCCTCAAAAGCCGCTCTAGATATGATAAACTGACTAATGTAAAAAGCCGGTCTTTCTGGATGACCCAATACTGGCCCAAAGACTTTCGAACTTTCATCACCAAATTGCACCAAAACTGCTATTAGGTTCGGCCGATATCGATGATGGGCCGATAACCACAGATCGTCCAAGTTTCGAAGTCCGCTCTCGTGCAGAAAAATCGCAGTTCTTTCTCGAGCTCCAGCTGTTCTAGGTACGATTGCGGAATGCGATTTAATCTGCTCAACTGCGATGCAATTTTTCCCAAAATGTGATGCCGATTTGATGTTTATGTTCGTATGTATCTGATTGAGCTCACGATTTATCTTTTTGTGCCAGCTTTGTCGAAGATGGAAGAATTATTTGTCGCAATCCTGTCTGTGCTTTTAATTGTTGGCCTGATTCCGCTTTATTTGTGGAGACGCCGTCAGGATTCTCGTGCTCCTGATGAGCGTGAAGAAGAGCATCAGGTTGCCCAATGACGGTTGATTATTTTTTTCACCTTTTTTGTTGTTTTGGTGGCTAGGAAACTTTGTTTTAGCTCTCTAGGTCTTTTTAGAAGCAAATATTGTTCTCGAATGCATGCATTTACAATGAAAATAATTTCAGGTTCCACAGAGGGAGACTGTAATTCGAGCTACTGGTGCTCGCCGCATGCGCAGGAGACCAGCTTCAGGGGCTAGTAGTTCATCAGCTCCTTCAGCTTTCGTAGAAGGTTTGTGAAAATCTTAAAATCATATTTTCTCTATTTTTTGTCTCAACTTCTAAACGATGTTTTATGATTGATCTTTCTTTTTTCATTTGTAAAGTCTTTATGTAGGCTTTTGGATTCAGCTGTATTGTTATTGTTTTCTATGTTATGAATGGTTTGTTTCAAATTAGTTTACTAATGGATTATTTGCGCTGAGATGGACTATCGAATCTCTAGTGCAATTGGTAAACAATATCAGTACATTATGGTATCTCTCCAACTAATATGCATGCTAGTGGGACCTAAGTTGCTTGCTTCAGTTCTAATTCAGTTCATGGCCAAGAATCCAGAGTCTTGCAGTAACTATGTTTTGCAATCTAACTTAGGAAATGTTGAAGATAGTGATGATGAAGCTGTTGAGAATGAGCATTATGAAGCCAGAGCATCAAAGAAGAAAGAAAAAAAGAGACAAGAGCGAGATGAACAAAGACAGGTTTTTTTTTTGTATTTATTAACTATTTTCTCGTCAATGTGCTTGTAGATGGTATTGGCTTCAATAAACAAGGATAAAATTATCCTCCTTGGTTAGGATGTTAAACAAAATTTGGAAATTGCTTTGATGATCGAGGCTTAATTTAAGCTTTTACTATTTATGTTTTGTGTTTTCAAGAGTTTTCAGTTTTTCCCTTTTAACGGGCATTGGACATCAAACCATGTAGTTCTCTATAACAGGCTGATCGAGCTTCTCAAGATTCAAGGCAAACGAAGCAAGACCATTATGCGGAAATGCGCAGGAGGAAAGATGAAGAGCGGGAGAAGCAGGAGAGAATGCTTGTTAGTTGACCTAGTCATCTTTTGAATTTTCGGATCTATAACTTATTTATGAGTGCACGTCCAATTTTTATATATGATTTTGACCAAACCTCTTGTAGGAAGAAGAAGCTAAAGCTCAGAAGGCCATGGAGGAGGAAGCTGCTGCGATAGAGTTCGAGCAATGGAAAGGGGAGTTTTCCATTGATGCTGAAGGTACTACCGAGGCTGAAATTCAAGATGGAAGTCAAGACTTGCTTTCTGGTTTTGTTGAGTTTATAAAGGTAACAACATTGATCATATAAATTCTATTCTTTCAAGTGATACTGCCGCGTATTCTAATCTTTCTTTAACTCTTTGATTAAATAATTTGGCAGAGCCACAAATGTGTTCCCTTGGAAGATCTTGCTGCAGAATTTAAATTGCGAACTCAGGTAGTCTTTTATGCATGATTTAGTTATGCATTAATTATGAAGAACATAAGAAGTAATTGTTATTTAGTTATGCTTTGAACTTAACAGTTATTCTTGGTATTATGCATTTATTAATCATTTCTACTGTCCTTATATTTAAAAATCTTTGCTGATGTAGGAATGTATCAATCGGATAACATCCTTGGAAAGTTTAGGTAAATCATTTGCCATTCGATATCATTTATGCTGTATTTATTTTTATCATTTTCGGTCGTAATTCTTTACAGTGTTTCTTAAAGATATTATTTTACTTTTGATATCGGCGCCTGTAAGAATTGCATTTCTAGGACATGAGAATTGCATCATTTGCATTAATATGGGTTGCCATTTACCTATCAAATGTAAGCATATTTTCATAAAATGACTTTACTGCTGTTTCCTTTGCTCAAAGAAATGAAATGAAAATAAGCATGCAACCCATTAAATAATGAAAACAGGCACATACATTTTTTAAACTAGTATGCTATCAATTATATCTTGCTCAATTTAATCTTGCACGGTTCAAACTTGCTCTAGCTTCTTCATCTTCCTGCTTTCGTTTTGGTTATTTAACTATAAAACTATTCTCTTCCTCTTATAATAATTGATCAAGAACGTGCTCACTGGATAAGCTAATCCAATGGAACTCTTTTCTTGTTGATGGCAGGGCGTCTTTCCGGTGTCATGGATGATAGGGGAAAGTACATATACATCTCACAGGACGAAATGAAAGCTGTTGCAGATTACATCAATAGACAAGGGAGGGTTAGTATATCACATCTAGCTAGTAAATCAAACCAGTTCATCGATTTAGAGCCAAAATCTCAGTTAGTCGATGAAACAACTGTTGATGAGATAATTGTTGCATAGACTGCGAGACAAAATATACGATGATAAGGAACAAGAATACATGAATCTTTTTTCATGTTTTTTTCGTTTATTGTGCAACAATTTAGATCAAGACTTTAAGCTAGATATACTGTGTTTATACGTGGATTTCATTTGCAATGATAGAGAGGAGTCATTGAACTTGGATAGACAACTTTAGTGAGTTATTAATGCTTTTGCCTGCAAATTAAGAGTGTATCAATGAACCTCCTCAAAACGATGTAATTCTCGATCGAAATCGTGAATCCCAGCTGTCATAATCGACACTAAATACGCGAAAAGGAGTATGCTCGAGAAGGTTTTCAGCAGCGTTTCACAGTCCTGTGTATCACATCCGAGTTTTTCGTCGATCAAAACATAATGTCTACTTACCAATTCAGCCATAGGTCTTGGGATTGTTTTTAGTCAGTGATTTGATTAAACTGAATGAAATGCTCTACTATTATAGAAATAAACTCTCTTACTTCTTCGGGATCACAACAATTCATTAATTTAATGTTCGATTTCGTATTATTCATTCTTCTCGCAATTTCCGTTCAGTTGAACGTGTTGCTTCAAGATTTAGATAAGCTTGATATCATAAAGTTTTGAGACAAAATTTATAAATTGATACATGCATTTTATCCAATATTTATAAAGCTATCAAAATTTAAAGAGTAATTATCAATAAATCCACAGAATAATTATTTTAATTAAAAATGTCTCAAATTATAATTTAGCCAAGTCTAATGTTATAACAAAAAGAAAATTTAGTCTTGTTAGTATATTTTTTAACTTGATTAGTGATTAATGCAAAAATTATAATAAATAATTATTTTAATTATAATATATAAAATATAATATAATTAGATAAGCTCGACACGTATTTAATTGAGGCGCGCGCCTTGTCTAACCATCATCCTCGATCTTCCGTCTTCGTATTAAGACTTCAGAGAAATGGCGAGACTTGCAGTGTTCCGAACTCTGAGAAAATCCCCAACTCTAGTTTCCGCTTCTCAGCTTTTCTCTTTTTCCTCCATCTTTCGATCGGTCATCGCTCTATCCTTTTCTGTTGCTGGTGTTCGTGTCGAGGTCGTAATGTTTGTAATATTTGTTCTTCTTAGGTTAGCACCTTGGTTTTAACTGAACACGAAGGCGGTTCAATCAGTTCTTCATCTGTTTCTGCAATAGCTGCTGCTGATTCTTTCGGTATGGACAATTCCGTTTCTGTGCTGTTGGCTGAATCAGGTCCTTCGCTTCACGAAGCTGCTGATAAAGCTGCCTCGCGACTTTCAACGATTTCTCAGGTTTTAGACTAGTTTTCTATTTGTTTTTGTAGACTTTAGTCACAGATTTTCTTAGTGAAGGTGCTGACAGTTCAATTTCTAAGTTATGTTGATAGACTTGTGAAAATGGAGTTGGCCGTGTTTATCGAATATCATTGTTTTGCTCTATTTTTTTGTTGTTTATGATGTTTTAGTGTGGATGTTATCAATTGGATTGACGAATATGCTTTGTAATTGTTTGATCGGCTGCCAAATGTTATCCTCAAGTTATAAGAGATGAATCTCATTGTCATGTATTCATATAATTCTGATTTTCATTGCTTCAGTTTTGACAGTAGATGGATGATGTGTTGCAGGTGCTTGTGGCCGATTCAGACAAATTCGCATATTCTCTTGCAGAACATTGGGCTAAACTGGTCCATTTAGTTCAACAAAGAGAGGGCTTTTCTCACATAATTGCAGCTTCGAGTTCTTTGGAAGAAGCATCAACTTCTTCCTCGTTAAAACTAGAATCTATATTTCATATATTTAATGATATTATATTTATTATCATAATTTTAAATTATGATAATATCAAGGTTTAAATAAGCTTAAACCTTGTAAAAAATCATGCTCAAGGCTATTGCGTTCTTAATCATAATTATTTCGACCATCTTAAATCTTCTCTTTAGGATTCATGCGTACATAAGTTTGCACATCAAGTAGAGGGAGAAGAAGAAAGTCAAACAAAATAGTTGACTATTACAGACAAAGGAACTAAGCAAAGCCCTTTCTTCTTCAAGGATGATTCTGCGCAGAGATCGCCATCTCTCTCACCATCCACAATCCCAGCTTTCTCCTGAAAAACCCAGGTTAGATCAGCTAAAAAACTCCATCTTCAAAGAATAATAACCCAAATTCCTTAGTTCTGACCTGACATGTTGCTGGATTATCCTTCTGCTGAAGCAGATCGGATATCTGTAACATGAATTTGAAGCAATGGTAGATAAAAAATATGGTCTAAATTAAAATTAGGGTTCATAAATTTGACCTTGGGACTGTTAACAGGAGAGCTAGCTGTATCTTCCAAAGCTTCATCCACCATTTTTTCTCTATTCTTCCTTTTCTTGAAGCTCGAGCTATTACAGCCTTTTTTAAACCTCAACTTACCCAGAACTTTTTCTTCACCATCTTTCAGTTTATTAGCCATGGAAGAAGACGAGGAGCCACAGCCAGAAACATGATCGTTTCGATCGTCAGACCCAGCGGCACAAGAGAGTTCAGTTTCTTCTTCGAGAAAATCTTCCAAGTAAGCAGTCCAACCACTCTCCTCGCCAGATACTCTGTTTGAAGACGAAACTTGTGCATTGAAAATGGAGATTTCCATAAGAACAACGAGATAGAAAGAGAGATGAAACTTGGGTTCTTTTATGGATGGCTTCAAGAACAGCGATTGAAGAAATACATACAGCACGATTTTCCACAGAATCTAGAGAGAGAGACAGACAGCCATGTTCCCCAATTCATCTGATCATGTCTTAATTAATCTCACTAATTATTCCTTAAACTAGTATTAGGGTTAACTAATGATGTCACTAAAGAGAATAAACCTGAGTTACTCCCAAAGTTTCGTTTGAAATTATTAGTTTTGTAAGGAGTTGCAGACGTCAACAGATGCCTAATCCCACCTCTTGGATTAAACAATAATACAGAACCAACATCGAACATAATCATTTGGTCTCTGTTCTTGCCTTTTTTTTTGTTTAATTATCGATAATTATTCCTTAATTGCTCAATTAATTAATTGATTATGTAGTTGGTGATGAATATGCGGTTGTTAGTTTGTTGATTAGTGGACGACCAAATACTTTCATGGGTCTTGATTGGAGGTTTCTTTTTGACTATACACTAAACTTGTAATTTAGTCTCTAAAATTTCAAAGCTAATTTACAATCCATTTTTCTTTACCATGAAAATAAACGCCAAATCTAACACAAAGTTTACGACATCAATATAATTATTAAAAAATCGAACACTAAAAACAAAAAATATATATTTATGTGAAAAATCTTTATAGAAAAAAATGAAGGAATATAATAAACTCGTTATTTCTTAACAAAGTAAAAACTCTCGAACTATAAGTTGATTGGCTCATTTAGAATTCAAGTCACCAATTCTAACAGATTCTATCACTAACATAGTGACAATCAATGTTACCATGTGTGATATTAGAGTCGAAATTAAGACAATTTGTTACGTAGAATCGATGATGAGTTAGAGAGAGGATGATCAATTTATAGAGATTACACCAAGTCCACGCAAAAGTGGCTATTTTTTGGGCCAACTTTGAAAATCTATCAATGAGATTTCGGTAAGATAAAGAAATAATACAATAAAATGCTAAATCTTTTGCGAAAACAAGCACCGCAATGCTAACACGATGCAAATAAATATTCGAATGCTAATGAGAAACCTTGATTGATAGTGCGGCTCAGCCTTTCGCACCATAACTATAGATGAATTGATTAAAACGAATTATTTTCAGTAATAAATATATATTAATTTCAACTTTAGTACTTTGATTAGGATTATAAGTAAAAAATAAAGATTAATTTTATTTATCTTTTGGCTAGAAGAGTGCCTTAAGTGAAGGGCAAGAAAATGGCCTTCTTATTTTATTAGAGAATGTTCTTTTCCGTTCAATTTTTCTTAAATTAATTAACTTATTATATTTGAAAGTTGAAAATAGACATAAAATTTGAGTGAAAAGGAATACTGTGGGGCGGCACTTTGGACCCCACAAAACCGCCTAGTGATCATAATCCATGTGTATGTTTGAATGCATGATGAAATTACGATGCCAGCTTTGCGTATGGTTGGACTGAGATTTCGGAGAGAATCCAGGGAAGAAAACCATTCCTAGTTTGCTTTGCTTAGTAGAGCTCTCACCCTTTCAACTTTCCTAACTCCAGTCTTCTTCTTCTTCTTCACCAACCTCGTTTTTCTGTAAGAGACTAGAGAGAGAAAGAGAGGGAAAGCAGAGAGAGAGAGAGAGAGAGGCTTCCTTTTCTGACTTTGATTGTTCCCTCTTCTTCGATTTGGTGTTGGTCTATAATAGGAGAAAGTTTGTGTTGTGAGATCACCCGGTCCCCCATCTTGTATTTTAAACTCTTCTCCTTGTTCTTCGACAAATTTTTGGTGTTTTTTGATTGCTGATCTGATTTTTTCCAGTGAATTTTATTGAAGGGTTTTTTTTTTTTTGAGGTTTTCAAAAGCCGGAACCTTTCTGCCTTTTAGCGACCTCAGAATCTGTTCCTTTGGGTTCTTCTCTCTTCAAACTTTCTACAAAAAGCCTACGGAAAGTTCTTCGATTCAAGTCCTTTTTAAGTGACCCACCAACCCAGAAAACCCAGTTTGTTTACCGATTCAAAATCGTAATTTTCTCGCCATGATCTGCTCTGTGAAACAAACTGTGACTGCCGTTTCTCGCCCCGATTTTCTCAATCGGAGAAAAGCTCCATCTTTCGGTTCGCGATCTTCAGTTCTACCTCAGCTACCTTTGCAAAGGCTAAAACCGGTTGCTTTCTCGGTGCAGAAGCCCTTATATGTTACTGCGATCGGGCGATTTGGATCCCTTAGAGTCCCAAGAGAGAGTTTGATCAAATGCGAAGCTTACGAAGCAGACCGATCGCAGCCTATCGATTTTTCGACTGCTGAAGCGCCATCAGAGGCGGCAAAGAAGGTGAAGATCGGGCTGTATTTCGCTCTTTGGTGGGCTTTAAACGTTGTCTTCAACATCTACAATAAGAAGGTGTTGAATGCTTATCCATATCCATGGCTTACCTCCACTCTTTCTCTCGCTGCTGGTTCGTTGATTATGTTGGTTTCATGGGCGACGAAAATAGCCGAGGCTCCTAAGACTGACTTTGACTTCTGGAAAGCTTTACTTCCTGTAAGTAGTTCTAATTTTTGTTTGTCTAATGGGCAAATATGAACTTGTAATATTCTTATGTCCGCGTTTGCCATGATGTTTTTGACAAATTATACATGTTTTTTGTTTGATTGCTGAGAAATCTGATGAATGGTTGGATAAGCTGGGGAAAGTGAATGATAGCAAAGCTTTGAAATTGTGATTTGTATATGGAAAAATACATGATTGAAGTCATGCCAAAATACCTCTTGAATTCAACTTATATGATCAATAAATTCCAAAGCTATGAAATTAATTCTTTTCAGACCTTCCCTTTGCTCTAAAACTCATGAAGTCGCCTCTGCTGTTTGAATGCTTCAAAACTCATGACTTTTTAATTTGTTCCAAAGGTTGCTATTGCCCACACCATTGGACATGTTGCAGCAACTGTGAGTATGTCAAAGGTTGCTGTTTCGTTTACTCATATCATCAAAAGTGGAGAGCCTGCTTTTAGCGTATTGGTTTCTAGGCTGTTATTGGGCGAAACTTTCCCCGTTTCAGTATACCTCTCTCTCCTTCCGATCATTGGTGGTTGTGCACTAGCTGCTGTTACGGAGCTCAATTTCAATATGACTGGTAAAATTATCTCATTCGCTCTCTCATCGTCTCTCTAATTCGTCATCAATTTAAAGTTAGATACGTTATTTTGTGATTAGTCAATCGTTTTATAAAGAAATATGTAGAAGCATATGTGAAACGATTCTACCTTGAGAGGATTGTATCGAAGAGTCTAAGATTTATATTTTTTTCGATTGACTTCAGGTTTTATGGGCGCGATGATATCGAACGTGGCATTTGTTTTCCGTAATATTTTTTCAAAAAAAGGCATGAAGGGAAAATCCGTGGGCGGAATGAACTATTACGCATGCCTCTCGATACTTTCTCTCATACTTCTTACACCATTCGCGTTTGCTGTGGAGGGTCCCCAACTGTGGGCCGCCGGATGGCAAACAGCGGTCTCGCAAATCGGTCCTCATTTCATCTGGTGATTCTCATTCTCTAAATATATTGGATTTTTTTCTTATTCGTTTTTCGAGTAATTGACGTTTTTTCCATAATGTTTATTGTACGTTCTAGGTGGGTAGTAGCTCAAAGTGTGTTCTATCATCTGTACAACCAAGTTTCATACATGTCGTTGGACGAAATCTCTCCATTAACCTTTAGCGTTGGAAATACCATGAAACGCATATCGGTCATCGTCTCTTCCATCATAATTTTCAGAACGCCTATTCAGCCAGTCAATGCCGTTGGAACCGCCATTGCCATTCTCGGAACATTCTTATATTCCCAGGTAGATTCTACAACAAACTGCTTGAAACTTGTGCTTTTGCGGTAGATGAAACTGGTTGGTATAAGATATTTCTGCTCTGATGTGAAATCTGGTTGTGGAGAACATGTTTTTTTGGGTAGATTTGAGCTACCACTCTTGGCTGTAGATGTTGATCTCTCTTTCTCTCTCCCTCTGTGTTAGTTGAGTCTCTTTTCTTCAGTTGGCTGTTGGACCAACCCCCACACATACACTTGCACAAATAGGCTATACATGTTTTTTGCATTCGTCTTGTGCCTTTTCGGGTTTTGGGTTTCTGGTTAGGTGATGAGAGCAGATGATCACATTCACTTTCACTTACACATAGACATTCACATACACATACATATACACACATGGATGACATACACATGTGCACAAACTCGTGAGATTTCTGCATTTGTATTGCGCCTTTTCGCTATCGGGTTTCTGGGTAGTTGAAAAGAGGGGATGATCATGGAGATTGATGTGTTCTTTTTTGTTGTTTTTCCTTTGGCAGGCAAAGCAGTGAGGATAAGAGGGTGAAGAAAGTCATCCTGGAAAGATGGATCTCAAGGCGTTGAAGGGTTTTTCTTTGAATTTTACAGTAATAACAATGATAGTGATTAGAGGGTTTTGTTGTAGATAAATCAATCCTTACAGAGAAGAGGAAGAGTGCAATAATTTGAAACAATGAAATAATTGTTCAAAGTGGGGGAAGGACCAGACCCCCTTCATTTATTTCTTGCTGTTTTTCTTTTTTTTTTGGAATTATTTATTTGTTTTAACATCAGAGACCATATGATAATTCAATTTCTGTCACGTCTTATTTCATATTTTATTTATTTACTTAAAATTTGGAGGTTGCCTAGTCATGTTATTTCGTATTTAGTAATAAACGACAGCATCACAGGATGGCCTAATTTCACAAAGAAAAATAGTATTATTAGAAGACTCAGCTACAACAACCGACCACTCTCCCTATGATCGAAGTCTAGTACATACCAAAGATTGTTTTTTTACGCTGTGGGTACAAATCTTCTTCCATAAAATCTACAAATTCCAAAAGCTCTGCAGCTGAGGAAGAAGAGGACCCTTTTTATTTGCTGCCTTCAAACCTGTAAATGCTTGATTGCAGTATGAACATCCTTGTCTCCTCTCCCGCTGCAGTTCACCACCACTTTCAAATCGTTTGGCAGCGCCGGGCAGAGCTGCTCCAAATACGCTAAAGCATGGGATGTCTCCAGGGCTGGGATTATCCCCTCCAATCGCGATAATCTCTTGAACGCTGCATTTAAAATTACTCATAACGGGCAATTCTCGTGCGACAGAAACTATAAATAACTTTTATTCTATGAAAAATGGAAATTAAATACCTTCCAATGCTTCTTCATCTGTAACGCAGTAGTATTCGGCGCGGCCTGCATCCTTCAGAAAACTGTGCTCTGGACCAACCCCGGGATAATCCAAGCTATAGCATAAAAGTAAGAATTATGAATAAACGAAAAGCAGAAAATTAATGCATAGATCAACTACCACAATCTCTTACCCTGCACTAATTGAATGAGGCTCGATTATTTGCCCATCTTCATCCTGTAATAAGTAACTCATGGCTCCGTGCAAAACCCCAACTTCACCTTTAGTCAAAGTGGCGGCATGTTTACCACTATCTAGACCAAAGCCTGCAGCCTCGACACCAATCAATCGAACATCTTTGTCATCAACAAACTCGTGAAATAGCCCAATGGCGTTCGAACCACCACCAACGCACGCGACCAGAATGTCTGGTTTGCCTCCCCACTTCTCCATTGCTTGTTTTCTTGTTTCCTTGCCTATTACTGCATGGAACTCTCTGACCATCATCGGATATGGATGGGGCCCGGCAACCGAGCCTAAAATGTAGTGAGTTGTCTCTACGTTCGTCACCCAGTCCCTTATCGCTTCCGATGTAGCATCTTTCAACGTAGCTGTACCAGAATGAACTGCTCTAACCTGCATTGTGAAATTATATTATTGTGAATTGTAAAGTACACATCATATAATTCGACATAAAGAAAATCGAACAATGAGCGATTCACCTCGGCCCCAAGAAGACGCATTCTGAAAACGTTGAGTGATTGCCTCTCCATATCTTGAGCACCCATGTAGATTATACACTCGAGCCCAAACCGAGCACAGACGGTTGCAGTGGCCACTCCATGCTGTCCGGCACCGGTTTCAGCTATGATTCTCTTCTTTCCCAATCGCTTGGCGAGTAGAGCTTGAGCGACAGCATTGTTGATTTTGTGAGCTCCTGTGTGGTTCAGATCTTCTCTTTTAAGATAAATAAGAGGCCCATCCCCATTAGGACGTCTGTAATGGTCTGTGAGTCGCTCGGCGAAGTAAAGGGGGCTCTCCCTTCCCACATAATCTTTCAAGATCCCATCTAACTCTTTCTGAAATTCAATACCCATGTCTAACAATAAGTTCCCAAGAAGCAGAGATTAAAAAAACATGTGATCATGGCAGTTGGCACACAATAAGATGCTCATAATTCAATCACTGAATGATTCAATTGTAACCTTTAATGGCGGTGGATTAAAAAAACAGGCTTATTGAAAGTAGAACCTGAAAATTCTCGTCCCCGGCGAGCTGGTGAAATGCGGTCTCGAGCTCGGCGAGGGCGTGCATTAAGGTTTCCGGCACGTACTTTCCCCCGAATTTTCCAAACCGTCCGAAAGAATCCGGCCTTTGGCTCAGGACAGAAGTGACCTTTCCTTCCATTTCGAGAGACCGGACCTTGGTTAGGGCGCAGGAAATGGAGGCCGTCCGGGGAAGAGACAAGGGGCGGATGGCCACTCTCTCGGCCTTGAATGGCAATTGGGAGATAGAATCAGGAAACGAAAGCGGAGAAGGGCGAGTTTTGGAGGCAAGGTTAGCAGAGGCGGCCATGGTTAGAGGATGGTGGCTGCCTGGCTGATGAGAGAGAGAGAGAATGAGAGAGAGAGTGGGCCTTTCGTTTTATGTGAGAGGGTGTTCAAAAGATGGGCCTTGTTTCTATATTTATCTCTCCTCCATTGACGCTATGAAATTCAAGCAGAAGCCATGGCTCTGCACTTGTTCCATAATTACCGAGGAATAAAAATGGTCAGGTCGTCCATGTTTAGGCCTCATCCTTAAATCTCTCTCCTAACCATATCCTTCCATTTCTGCAACCCCCTCCATTTCATCAAAAGCTTTGACTTTGGTGGTGGACTTTTCTGACAAATTAACAATTATCTTAAAAATTAGATTTTTAATAAATAATATATAAATTATTTATTAACATTGTCCTTTATACGTTGGCTTGTTTTAATCCTTACATGTTTTTTTAATGAGATTTTTTATCTTGGTTGAAGATCGAATTTGGAATCTCATACCATGATAATTTACTCATTATCTCGACAATTTAAACTTTTAAATAAAAAATAATTTTATTATTTGTACAATTTCTTAACACTTGCCGTCTCTCTACCAACAATGTCAAAATTCTCATCATTGAACAGCCGTTGCTGATCCGACCCGATCTGGTTGATCAAATCCCCTTCCCGACGATTGGGTCACAGGATCCGCCATTTTCTCTTGAACGCAAACACAGGTAATCGTGCATGAAATGGGCACATAAAGATTTTACTGTATTTTCTGCTATTCCAATTCAACATTGTCTTCCTCCTCTGTTGCTTGGCTTTCATAGTAACACTCAAAAGGTTAAAATGTTCAAACAAATATGAAATCCGAGAATCCATATCGGGCGCATTGATCTCCGTCGTCTTTTGCAGGGTGGGTGTTATGAACATCTGAAACGAAGACCACGAGTTCAAAAGTCAATGATCGGCTCCCCGGTCGTGAGATTCCACGGCAACCCAAGGAGTTTAGCCAAGATGAATTTGAAGATCTTGTTCACATTTATGTTGCGGGTTGCACTAGAGAAGAACAGAGTTGCCTTCATAGCCTTGGTGTATTTTCTTGCCTAAAACAACATTAAAAAACAGAAGGTTATGTGGATAGAACAGAGCATTTATTCTAGGCCCCTGAAAATTGGAGTCAGCCATTTCATCAAACATCTAATACTCAGTCACATCAATTCAGTTGCAAGAAGATTATGAACTAAAACTCCATAAGATTGTGTACTCGAAACACAGATTTGAACCCGAATGTTTACCTTTTATGTCCCATACACTAAATGAAATCCTCGTACCCTGAACATTTTGTGTTTTATCCATTAAGTTTAATCCCGTCATGTCTATACTTCTCTTCTCCTGCTCATCTCCAACGTATTTGGTCTGATTGAATGGAAATAAATTGTATAAACACAAGTTCGAGACAAAATATAGAACAAAATAGCTCAAGAACACCCACCACAAAACTTGTTTTTCCAACACGACAATCACCCACAAACGTATCTTCAGCATAACCAAATCCGATTCCGCATCATGCCCACCACAAGCCGTCTCGAGGTCTTCCGTCGGCCGACCAACTTCCGGTTTCCCCCGCGCAGCCTGGCTAGCCAATCTCCGGTACCTTACAGGCCTGCCAAACGAACAAACGAGGATCCTTTCCCAAATGACTCTGAAAAAATCACGAACCACCGAAATCCGACCCACCAAACTCCACCGGAAACCGAAATGAGCAAACATTCTGCAAAGCTGCGTCATCTTGAAAGAGCTTCGCGTGGCGTTTTTTGCACTCTGTTCTTTTTTCAGCCTTCCACCAGAAAAAGATAAAGACGGCGACTGAGACTGACTACTGCTTGAGACAGTTGACCGGTTTTTTCTTTTATTTTGTTTTTTTCCAGTTTAGTCCAAGATGCTGGCTGGTTGGACTTCTGTGAAAGGGGTAATATGGTCATATCCCGCTCAAAATTATAAAAACTTGGAATTTTTAAAAATAATAATAATATTATTTAACTAATGTCTAGTTGGAACCACCTAAAAAATACATCGATTGATGCTCCCAACACTTTTTATAGCAAGTTTTAATAAATAATAAATGTGAAATTAAATATTATTGTAAAGGAAGGGCACCCTTTTCAATATATTTAACTAGGTTACTAGTTATTATGTTTTAAATTTATGCCCTATGCTAACTTAAAAAACACGTCTATTTTTTCATTTCGATATTGTTTTCTATTAATTATTAATTTAAATAGTTGTTTTTATTTGTTCCATAACTATGTATTTAACTTCTCTTCTAGAAGCCCTAATTTTGTACAAATGACACTATGGGGAGAAGCTTTTATAACAAAGTTTTAAAGAGAATCTCGCACTTTTTTTTGTATTTTATTACGGTAAAGTCTCTGTTTATTAGTACAACCAATAAAAAAACAAGGAATATTTTTCATTAAGGGTAATTTAGACATTAACACAAAAATAGCGTCATTTTTCGACTTTCAGTGTACGGAGCCTTATTTTGTGTCTAAATCTCGATTGGAGAACAAAGCTGGAAGGAGTGGACGGTGGAGGAGCTGATCGCGGTAGAAAAATACAAGCCCATTCCAAAGGATTCTGAGAATGGTGCAAATTCTTCCCCAGTCAACGCCTCCTCTTCTCTTACAATGCCCTTCTCCGCCTCCCATTTCCCGGTTCTTCCTTACTCTCTTCTTTTCTTTCCTCTTTTGGGGTGCTCTGAGACTTCAGATGCTGTTTTGCTTTTTTATTTTCACTTTCTAATCCGTGTTTGTCATTTTCTTTTCTGGGTTTTGCTCATTTTTTGTTTATTCGATCTTGAGCTTCGATTGTTGCAGAATCTTGAAGGTTTTTGTGCTTGTAGACCTGGTGAGTCGAAGGCTGAGGATTTTGAAAAGTTTTCAGCATATTGCATTTGGACTCCTATAGTGCTTGTTCCTTTTCATTCGTCTGATTGATGGAAGTCTCTTTCAAAACGATTAATAATGTGACATTATTACATGTAAAATGGAGAGTTTCAGAAGCAGTATTCCGTGGACTATATAATGTTCTAAAAGTAAAAGTCTGAACTAAAAGAGTTCTAAGAGATAGCAAGAGCGAAAATATTAAATCACGATACATGGATTATAGTTTTCATTCTGCTGATTTTACTATGATTTCTTATACTTCAAATCTAAGAATAGAGGTTTTATTGCTTTTCTGTTCAGGGGAACGCCTGGAAAAACAATGATCAACTGCTCTTGTGAGCAACCTATTCTAACAAAGTTTGTGACAAGGAATGTATTATCAGGCTTTGCTGCAGCCTTAATGTTTTTCTCGACCTCAAACCAGGTAAGTGGTTGATCATCTGGAATTCAAGTTAATCTTCTCTTCATAACTGGAAAATGATTTGTTGAGAATGAGATTATAGCAAAGCCATAGTAGCTTCACTACAACACTTCATCAAGCTTCCCATAGTAAAGTTTGACAACTTTTTTTAGGTGAAGTTCTTTTATTTCCTAGTAATCAGGCTCTTTTCCAAAATGATATTTTAAGTAGTTTGAGGTTGTAATTCATATTTTAGCTTAAAATGGGGCTATTTTTTGTAATGATTATCAATCGTGATTACTTCTGGCTGTTTATAATCTATTTATGACGTCATCCTAAAGCATTATTTTGGGGAAAATGCTTTGCAAAAAGCTAGTAATTAATGGAACATTTATTTCATATAAAAAAATGTTCCATTAATTCAAGTATTTTTCATATGTGGCAGGAAAATTTACTCAAATGTATTGATCTATGGGTACAACACTGTTAAAATTATATGAATTACAATTTTCTCTATTTTGATTATGGAATAGAGTTAATTAAAAAACCTTTGCGTGGTTGGTAATTTTGTCTTTCTTGATCAGGCGATCTCGGCAGATCTACCTCACAGGTTGCACTTATGGCAGATTGCAACGGCAGATAATACAGCAACTCTTCCACTTGATTTGGAATCTGATGATCAAAATGGGAAGCTGATGATGATGAGAGGCATGACGGCTAAAAATTTTGACCCTGTTAGATACTCTGGAAGATGGTTTGAAGTTGCTTCACTTAAACGTGGATTTGCTGGACAGGGTCAGGAAGATTGTCATTGCACCCAGGTAAACCAAATGAGTTAAAAATTTCCTTGCCTCAGCCAGAAGCTTGCACAATTTTTCATTATACATTCAACTGTTTATATGCTAGAGCCTAAGAGAAATGGGAGAAATGGTTATTATCCCCAGATTTTGGTATCATGCTCTGTTGGTTAAATCAACTGAAATCTAACATTTTAGCCTTCTGAAAGGATTCGTCGTATAATACGATATCGTCAATCTGATTTTGTCTCAGTAGTTAAATGGAACTTAGTAAGGCTAGCCTTTTGAAGCCAAACTACTGGTGATGTAACCTTTTCGACGTGACTTAAAACGATGCCAAACGATGGTCCAAATGCGCCACTAGAAATTTCAATTGATGGAATTAAAAAAATATATTGGTCCACGCTCATATTACTCTTCATGAAATTTAGAATTATAAGAAAATTTGCTAGAATTATCATGGTGTTGAGTTGCAGGGAGTGTATACTTTCGATGAAAAAGCACCTGCCATCCAGGTGGACACTTTTTGTGTTCATGGTAGTCCAGATGGATACATAACTGGAATTAGGGGTAGAGTTCAATGCCTCTCTGAAGCAGATTTAGAGAAGAAAGAGACTGATTTTTTAAAGCAGGAGATGATCAAGGAAAAGTGTTTCTTACGTTTTCCTA
The DNA here is from genome assembly GCA_003255005.1 of Begonia fuchsioides. NCBI lineage: Eukaryota > Viridiplantae > Streptophyta > Magnoliopsida > Cucurbitales > Begoniaceae > Begonia > Begonia fuchsioides. Next base: position 98,834 of record QAOC01001155.1, read on the forward strand.
CGCTACCGTTTATTCCGAAGGAGCCATACGATGTAATTGCAACAGATTACGACAACTTTGCTCTCGTGTCTGGGGCGAAAGACAAAAGCTTCATTCAGGTATTTGGAAAGACTCTAATATGAATAATTTTTTTTTACTGATTTCATCTTTTCTATAATGACTTATGATTTATTTTTCATTGCTTTTCAGATTTACTCGAGGACTCCAAATCCGGGGCCTAAGTTCATCGAAACGTACAAAAATTACTTGGCAGGGTTCGGCTACGACCCGAGTCAAATCAAGGACACTCCACAAGATTGCGAGGTGATGTCGAATAGCCAGCTTTCTGCAATGATGTCGATGTCCGGAATGCAGCAAGCTTTGACTAATCAATTTCCGGATCTTGGGTTAAGTGCTCCTGTAGCGTTTAATCCATTTACAAGTGTATTCGACACTTTGAAGAAGCTCCTTGAGCTGTATTTCAAGTAGTTTGTCAATATCTACTGTGGTTAATGAACACATTACATATATATGTACTTGAAGTTAAAATACTTATTAAGTGTCAGATGATGGATTTTAGAAAGGAAGGTGCTTCTCCGGGCTGTGTTCTTCAACTTAATCTAAAATTGTTATGGAGGGATCCACCTATGCTTGTTGGTAACCTGTCTATTAAAGTCACATAAACTTAAAAGAGTAAAATTTGTATTCTATAAAATGGTCTCTTGAAATAATCTATGAAACAAGACGATTTTATAAACAAAGATAGGCAGTACAGAGCTTGAATGCTTTTAACTACTACATCACAACTCACATGGATAAGAGGAAGATAAAGAAGCATCATGTAGTCTATTCCAGCCAGATAGTCTCTTGCTCTTTGTCATGCAGTATGTTCCTCAACTTCAGCTTTAGAAAGAGATGCCCAAATCCAGCTGCTCAGCACATAATCCGACAAAAATAGACGCCATATGGAAAGTAGGATTTTTTGTATGCAAGAAATTGACTACTCCTAAGAAGGAGAGAACTTCAGTGAATTCATTTCCCCCATGTTCTTGGACATTTTATGATGACCCAGGCCAGAACAAGAAAAAGAAAACCAAGATGCTCTTGTCAAATATATGTTCGTTAGCAGAAGTTGCAGATAATGATAATAATCAGGCCGCAAGTATTTAAAACTTTAAGAGAATCCAAGCTATGACTGAAGTGTTTGCAGACTTAAGCAATAGTTTCTGATAGCTTTGAGAATCCAAGCTTTTTGAGACGATTAGTTATCGGATTACTCACCCATGCTCGATTCGGGGTTCCGCAATTTACATCAACAATATCCACAATGTGGATCCCTTTGCCCACCATTTTCTCCCTGCTCAAAGCTCTGTCCAAATGAATATTATCTGCGCCAAGCATTGGCATTTTATGAGTAGTTCTTGGGCAGGCTTTAGTTTTCATGAAAGTTTCAGATGTTCTTGTATTGACATGATTGCTACCATGGCTAGAGCTTGGCTTGTCCATTGATTTTCTTTGCTGTAGTTTAATAACTGTAGCAGTGCCACAATTGACATCGACTGGAATCTTTTGAGCTCTACTTCGAGTTCGAGCTGATGGTGGAAGCTCCGGAGTTACTTTCATGGATTCCAGTTCCCGTGTAACTAGTGAACTTATTGTTCCCCTGCTCCCTATCCTGATCGATCCTCCACCACCTTTGATAGCTTCCAATGATTGAACCATTTTTCTTCAGCAAGAATAACGAAATGTCCTCACAAGAAAGCTGTAGAACTCTCTAACTGAACTGTGAAAAATTTAACACAACCTCATATCAGTCTAAGTCAAATTCCTTTCTTCAATGTAATTTTTTTTAGTCATTCCAGTAAAAGCAGCAAGATTTTCTAAGGAGAACTAGCAGAAATAATCATTCTTACTTTAAGAATCAACGATCTTTCAGAAATCTCAAAAAAAAAAAAGAATAGGGATCAGATGAAAACAGTTGACTAAGAAAATTAAAAAAAAATGAGACGTCCCTCATTTACAGATATAAGAAGGAAACTTGATTGCTCATTAACCATAACGCAATAAACCAATATTCAGTACCATTCATTCACAAAGAACAGGCCAACCAGATCGAAAGTTTGAAATCCCAAATTATGAATCCTAAAATTGTGCCAACCTAAAGTAGAACCAGAAAAATTGGTGATCAAATGAAGGCTCACACAGAATAATGCGATGCACAATAATGCCGCTAAATCCCTGGGCTAAACAAAATAAAATCTAAAAAAATTCACAACCAGTAATGATAGGGAATGCCGAATGTCACAGGAAGAAGAAAACATTCATCATCAGAGCACCATATCACGCAATTTGCATATAATAATGGCAGATAAAAATCCTATTGACAAGGAAACATTCGAATAAGATAGAAGGAAAAAAACAAAAAGCTGGAAATTGCCGATCCGATGAAGAATGTAACACGAAAGTTTCTCAGAGCACAGTATTAAAGAAAAGCTTACATTAAAGAAGACGAATCGGTGGCAGTCAATGGCGATCTCAATTGCTCCTCTGGATCTGACGAAGAAACGTGACAGTCGATTGAACAATCCTCACCGCTGCCTACATACCTCTTATTTTTACAGTAATTTAGAGTTACCAACCACGTGTCCCTCGCAGAATCTTTTACTGCGTGAGTAAATAAATCTAAATATAATTAATAAATAAAAATAATAATTTATTATTTAAATTAATTTAATCATACAAATTAAAACTAACTCTTATTTTTAACATGATAAAATAGGGTGATATTAGACAAGATAAAGTTCTATTTATCCCAAGACTATGATCATATCCCGTGGTATTTGTGTAACATCCCGTTCTTTAAAAACAACGATAAATTTTTTTTTTTTAAATTTTGTTCAAAACTCTTGATTTAAAATCGCAGCAGAAGCGTAAAACATTAAAAACTGTTAAAAATATGATCTCAGCATACTTATAAAATACGTCATAGAAATATATATCAAAATATCATTTCGTTCATTACATGTCATAGATAGATAATAACACAAAATATTCAAACATTGCTCATCGAATTACTTAACATAAGTTCTTAACATGATAATTCAAAATACGACAATTCATTCAAACAAGTTTTCATAAAATTTAATAAAATATTTAAAACTTTTTTCTTCCTTCACCCACGAGTCGTCACTCGGTTTCGTAAACATCCCGCTCGAAAGTAGCTCCATCCACGTATCATGACACGTGATGAAGACTGAATTCTTCATCCCGAGCTTCATCACCTATATGACAAAGCTTAACTAATGAGCCTAAAGCTCAGTAAGAAATCATATCACCTACATGCTTAAAATGCTCATGTCATACTTAAAATCATGCTTCATTTGTTCTTTATCTTGATTCTTAACTTGATATTTGATCTTGATCTTGACATAATAGACGAGCACACGTAAGGTAGAGAATGGCACAATATGACATTCCTCACGAGCAGCTTACAGAGCACCATATGGCCTACTCGGAAAGACAGTCAATTCAACTCCACCCCCAAATTTTCTTAATCTTGATATTTACTTGCTTGACATTTTTCATGCATCATATGAGAGAATTCTAGGGATATGGTATTAGCACTATATGGCCTCCCTCGAGGCAACTCTCCTCATATCTCATTCTCAACATATGGTTGGATGACGTTTTGAAATCATGCTTCATAAAATATTTTCGTAACTTTTCTCGAAACATGATGCATGAATATGAATGCACGCATAACTTGATTATTTATCATAAAAATACATACTTGTGAGCATAATATCATTCAAACGTTCAATGCACAAACATCTCTAAGATAATCATAACTTTACTTTTATCGTTCATTTCGTGCTTTACGTACTTAGACGTTACTTATATGATACAAACGAAATTCAATGTCACACAACACCAATTAATCTCATATTATTGGGTCGGTGCACGGTGTGAAGCACCCCAAATAAATTTACACCAATCAAACCATCAACATAGGGGCGGCGCACGGTGTGATGCACCCCAAAACAGTAATTATACGTATACATTCACATTATCTTATTAATCATACATATTATGATTAAACTAGGCATATAATTCCTAACACACCATTTGTGATGTAGCCCCAAAGGAAAAAACACAAGCAATGAGTTCTTACCTCGTTTCAAAGCTGAATTCCTATTCATTTTCCTTTAATTTCCTTGACTTGTCTTCAAGAACACCTTAAAAATCACAATTAACTAAAATAAGTACCCAATATTTTATTTCTGTTTTTCACCTAACTTTCGGGGCTCATAACTCTTTATATACTTGTCCAAATTTCATGTAATTGGTATCAATCTCTTTCTTATTATGCCTACTACATTTCATATGAAGAAGTCGTGGCCGAATTCGACCGCCAGTTAAAACTTTCATTATTGAGTCTAGTTTAACTTTGTAGAAGACATAAACTTTAAATTCAGAGCGTAAAAATATCAAATGTACGAAACATCAAATATCGCTCAAAAGTTCATATTTCCTTAGTCCAGTTTTGATTTGTCAACTTCTAACGTGCATAACTTTTGTATCACAACTCCAATCGAGTTGTTCAACCCATCAATCTTCTCTTTTTGATGTCTTATATAATATCTTAGAATATTACTTTGTCCTTTAAGCTCATCTGTAGCATGATAAAACAGAAAAACTGAAACTATTCAGTTATCGATTTTCAACTCGATGGTTGTTACTAACTGTAAATTTTCAAAACACATAATTTTCTCTACAAACCTCCAAATTGAGTAATTTTTGTTGCTATAATTAGAAGGACTTAAACTCGTTTAAAGAATTTATCTCCTCGAAAATCAACTAATCTTAACGGTCAACATATGTTAACTTCGTTCATCATTTAACATTGATAAAACTTAAGTTACAACTTTAGATTATATCCATTAATATTTTAAGATTTAATCATAATTTTAATAAACATTTTGTTTATGTGTTTTTATTTTATCTTAACTATTTTTCGTCAATTTAGTTAGCTTATCTAATTGATTAAAAGTGATAAAAAAGTTGAAAAATAATAATTAGATTAAATTTTTATTTCTCAAATTAAATAAAAATGTAAATTTATTATTATAAGTCTTTAAAATTCAATAAAATTATTAATCAAATTAACAAATATCTTAAAATTAATGAAAAAAATACTTGTTGAAATTATGACAAAGTTCAAGCCGTCAATTGACAATTTTTAAAATTTGAGTTGTCTACTTTAATTACTCATAATTCAGAAGTAAATTGATATTTGCTCTAAAAAAATTAGTCTTTATTATTTTAACATTTCATATGATAGGTTGGTGAGATGATTAGTTAAAAAAATCATGAAATCTTTCGAATTATTTTCCAATTATACAATGAACAAATTATAAAAACTTTAACAAATTATTAAATCCTAAAAAAGAGGATTTAATTGATTTAATAATTAGAAATTTAGTCTAAATCATAGCATTTTATTGAAGCTCCAAAAAAATTGAAAACTTTGACTTAAAGCATTATTTAAATTTGCATATTAAAATGGTGATAAGAACGTGGATTCCATTTTCCACCTGTAGACTTGAGTCTTGACCTCAACAGCTTTCGTTTCAAAGAAATAGCACTCCTAAATTGTGCTATTTTCTCAAATTTCCTCTCAACTCATTTTTCAAAACTCTAAATGATCAGATGCCTCCATTCCATTCTACATAAGATTGGCCATCCACCACAACCATAACCTGCCTTAACATAATTTATATTAATGATAGTTGTTCAAATTAAATCCATTTTTTTAGTAATTTTATTTATTTTCATAGAAAAACAAAGTCTCTCCACAATTTCAAACACTACTCCGTGTCTCCTCTGCTCAGAAAGATCATTTCTTTTGCTTTCAAATCCGGGATTGTAGCTTTCTTTTCAACCCAGCCGGGGTTGATTTTTAGCTGTCGTAAGACTTGCTTCTACTTCGGAACCTTGGGTTTTCCCTTTCTCTTCTTCTTCACCCTCTACAGCAAAGGGCCTCTTCTCTGATCCAAAATCTGGGTTTTTTCTTCTGCAACTGTGTTGTTTTTTCAATTTCTTTTCGGGTGAGCTCTATTCGCATTGATCCATTTGATCAAAACGCTACATTTTTCGGTTGTCGACGGCGAAATCTGAAATGGGTTCTCAACCCAAATCCTCAAGACTCGCGAAACCGCCAAATCAATCGCCACCCACTTCGAGATCTTCTTCGTCTTCTCTCTCATCCCATTTGGCCATGGTTGAACTCAAGCAAAGAATCCTTACTTCCATTTCTAAGCTCTCTGACAGAGACACTCACCAGATCGCCATCGAAGACCTCGAGAAGATTATCCAGTCTATCTCCCCTGAAGCCATTCCCATGCTTCTCAATTGCCTCTACGATGCCTCGGCTGATCCCAAATCCGCTGTTAAGAAAGAGTCTCTGAAGCTTCTTATCGTTGTTTGTGCCTGCCATGGCGACTCTACGTCGACGCACTTGACCAAAATCATTGGCCACATCGTTAGAAGGCTTAAGGATTCGGATTCTAGTGTAAGGGATGCATGCCGGGACGCCATCGGAGCATTATCAGCGCAGTACATAAAGGGCGATGCATCTGGTGGTGATAATGGAGGTCTTGGTTCAGTTGTAGCGTTGTTTGTGAAACCTCTTTTTGAGGCAATGGGAGAGCAGAACAAGGGGGCACAGTCTGGAGCTGCAATGTGTATGGCTAAAATGGTGGAATGTGCTTCTAGCCCTCCTGTTTCGGCTTTCCAGAAGCTATGCCCGAAGATCTGTAAGTTGCTTAACAATCCCAACTTCTTGGCGAAATCTGCTCTCCTGCCCGTTGTGGCCAATTTGTCTCAGGTTCGTTTACTCAACAATAATCATAATGACATTGAAATACTCAATTCTGTTGTTATTATTGTTTATATCGTGATAATTTCTTACCAGTTACTTAGTTAACCCTGAGTTTGCTCCTTAGTGGGTTCACAATTCTGAATCCCTTTCAGATCGGTGGAATTCTTTTAAAGGCTGCCCAACCACTGATAGTTGGGAATGAATTGTTTTATGTTGCTGAAAGTTAGATTTGGTTGGAAATGTATTGTGATTGCTCATAAAAATTTGAAGTTGAAGGTAAATTGGTGTTTGAGGGTCTTTATACTTGACCATAAGCAAGTCATTCAGATCTTTCATTCTTATAAAATTTGGATCATAATGGAATTGTGGTTTTGATGTAGATCACACAATGATGACTTGCTCTGGCATATTTGTTGAGGATCACACAATTAGAACGATGGATTAATTAAGAAAACTAGGTGATATGAGATGTAATCTATGGTCCATGATATCGGTCCGTATCTATATTTGAAGGCTTTAACATGCATGTTGATTTTTAACTATGAATCTCGTAATCTCTGCCAAATGTCTCAGGTTATGTTGGGGGTTTTTTAAGAATAGAATAACATAACAAGATCGTTTACATGATTTTATTTTTTTCAGAAAATAAATTAAGTTCTTTATAGAATTGTTATCCGAAAATGGTTCGTGAAAACATGCTTCGAAAGTTTCCAACTGTTTCTTATCTTTTTGTTCGTATAATAAGAAATTGAGTTTGGCTACATTATATGTGGTTGATCTCCTTGCTTCTCTCATCTGATAATGCTTAAACATTTAAACGATTATAGGATAATCCATGATTGGTGGTTATTAGGATTAGGGCAAGGGAGAGTTACAGAATTGAGGTCCTAAATTGACCCAGTTCTTGTGTTATACCATTGAAATCCGTGAAAAAGAAGGAAAATTATATGAAAAAGCCAGTGAGGCCGAAGCCCCTTAAATATATGATGTTTATGTCTTGTTTGTTTTGCCTGTGTTCAAAAGAGGATGTTATTTCGGAAGGATCTAAGTTGCAGAAATGTGTACCTGTTTCAGGTAGGTGCAATTTCACCACAGAGCTTGGACAATTTGCTACAAAACACTTACGAGTGCCTCAGCAGTGCCGATTGGGTGACCCGTAAGGCATCAGCTGAGACATTAATTGCTTTAGCATTACATTCGAGTAACTTGATTACAGATGGGAGCGATGCAACTCTAACAGCTCTTGAGGCTTGCCGATTTGACAAGGTAATTGTTATAGTTTTTTCTCCACATTTAGGAACTGATTTTTACCCATGATTTGCGAATTGAAAGTTTTTTCCAGAATAACAAGCCTGTTTTTTAATCGACCATAGTTAATTTCTTCGACATTATCCTAATTGTAATTGCTACTGCAAGATCTCAACATCGGTAACCACTTATTAGTTGTTATTCTGATGTAATCACTCTGACTCAGAAAGGACTGATTTTATTCTCAGAGCTATTTTTTCTTATGAAATAAGAGACTAAATTCTTTTAATATGTATTTAACTCTGGGAATAAAATAAATCTTAGTAACAATGGAGAATTCTAGAAGTTGGAAGAAATTGAATGGCTGTAGTTATTTGAAGGTCTATGGTACCAGAGAACAAGTATGTTTCATTCCGTGATCAGGCTAACACTTTTTAGCCTACTGTACAGATTAAACCTGTCAGAGATAGTATGACAGAGGCATTACAATTATGGAAAAAGCTTGCCGGTAAAGGAGATGAAGCTGTAGAAACCGAAAAGGCTTCTCCGGGTGGTATGAGATTTTATTTATAGCTTTTCTTATTCTTAGTTTATTACTAATTGAATTCTTGTTTCTGTTTTTCCATTCAGATGAACTTTCCAATCAACAAGGGATGACAGAAATGGATAACCAGAAAAATATGACTTCAAATGACAGTAGAGAACCCCAATTAAAAGATGTGGCAGATAATTCTGCTTCAAATTCAAATTCTGTTGACAAGATAAAATGTAGTAGCATTCCAGACAAAGCAGTTGTAATATTGAAGAAGAAAGCCCCAGCCTTAACCGACAAAGAGCCCAACCCAGAATTCTTTCAAAAGCTCCAAGCAAGGGGCACTGGGGATTTGCCTGTTGAAGTTATCGTTCCTCGAAGATTCCCTTCTTCTGCAAACCCTAAAAACGAGGAATCTGAACTTAACAAGTCAGATCCAAGAGGTAAAAGTAGTCGGCATGGAGACGTCCATTCTAATGATGTTCATGGCTCTTACAGTAAATATCATAGCTTAGAGAGAGGAGCTGCTATTGCCCATTCTAAGATGCGTGATTATGATGATCTTGGACGAGACAAACTACATGACTGTCGAGCAAATGGAAAAAATCGTATTGACTCGAATAACCGAGATTCGTCTGGCAGTCTTTCGAATTTATCCAAGGCAGAAGGCCAATCAGAAGGAAGTTTCATGAACAACAAAGGGAGCTGGTTTGCTATTCAGAGGCAGCTGTTGCAGTTGGAGAGACAACAAGCGCATTTAATGAACATGGTGCAGGTGTGCTAAATTTATTCCCCCAGATGATTTAGTTCTGTTATGAACTTTCAAAATTGTTAATTGATGCTCCTCCATGGCAGGATTTTATTGGTGGATCTCATGATAATATGATAACGCTAGAGAATAGAGTAAGAGGCCTAGAGAGAGTTGTAGAAGACATGGCTCGGGAGTTTTCAGGGTCGTCGGGGAGGAAGAGTAACTTTGTTATGGGGTTCGAGGGGTCATCAAATAGGCCTTTAGGCAAGTATAATGCTTTGAATGACTATTCGGGTGCCAAATATGGAAGGAGTAGTGATGGAAGAGTGGCTTATGGTGAAAGATTTAATCAAACTGATGGGATTTCTTCATTTATGAGAGGAAGAGGCCCTCCATGGAGATCCGACGTGCATGATGGCCGGGATGTAACCGCTTATGGGCCTTCTAGAAACGGGCAAATCGGCTCTAAGAGAGCTCCAGGTGGAGGCTCTATGGGTGACAGATCACCCAAGTCGGAAAATGAGAGCGATCAAATCGCGAGTAGGAGAGCTTGGGACAAAGGAGGTGGACCTGTTCGGCACGGTGAAGGACCTTCTGCGAGGAGCGTTTGGCAAGCTTCGAAAGACGAAGCAACACTGGAAGCAATTCGAGTGGCAGGAGATGAAGGTGGAACTTCTCGGACTGCGAGAGTGCCTATTGCTGAATCGACTGGAGAAGCCATTAAGGACGAAAATACTGGTCAAGAAAGGGACTTGGTCTGGGCTTCATGGAGGAATGCCATGGACGCACTTCATGTGGGCGATATGGACTCGGCCTATGCTGAAGTTCTATCCACTTCGGATGATATTTTGCTCATTAAATTGATGGACAAATCAGGTCCTGTGATCGACCTTTTGAGCGACGAGGTAGCTGCTGAGGTGCTGCATGCGGTGGGACAATTTCTTCTTGAGCAGAACTTGTTCGACATCTGTTTGTCTTGGATTCAACGGGTACCACTCTTTATCTTCTTCTCTACCGCCATTAATTTCTTCATTGGTTTTATCACTGAAGATCTATCTGTTGCTAACTCTTCACTTTTCAGTTGGTGGAAAATGTGATTGAATATGGTCCTGATTTCTTGGGCTTTCCTCTGGAGTTGAAGAAAGAGATTCTGTTGAATTTGCACGAAGCATCGTCGACAATGGATATACCTGAGGACTGGGATGGTGCTCTGCCCGACCAACTTTTGTCGCAGTTAGCGTCCGCCTGGGAAATTGATCTTCGCCAGCATGAGTAATTCTTTTTTTCTTTTGGAACTTGTTACTTTTGAAGTTTTCTGACGCAAACTGGTTTGGTTGTTCTGTTTTAGTTTGAAGTTGATTTAGAGAGATGAACTGATGAGATTGTGAACAGACATGGAGTTTAAATTACAGAAACACTTTTAGCTGCATTGAAATTAACAATATTACTTCTCAAGCCAAACATTCTGAGCTGCAATCTATTATGATTCTGAGTATGATGAACTTGAAATTAGTACAATTTCAACTTATTTGGATATTCATTCTTCTTCTAATGTTGCATCTAGTTCTGATATTTTTTTCTGAAATGCTTTTGTATTTACATCGTTATTTGGATCACCCATTGATCTGAATGGGTCTGGAAGATTGAGATTTTGATCTCTAAGTAGATGGAAAATCAGAACTTTTTTCCAGTGTTTTCCAGGACAATGACTCTGTCAGCATCAATGATTCAATGCTTTCTTAGCTGGTTGTCTGTTCTATCAAGATCTTCCAGCCAATGTTCCCAGAAAATTAGTCCCCAGAAGACATCTTTGGTTGGTTTTCATGCCGGGCCAGGGCTACTCACTGTTCAAAGAAGAGTAAAGGATAAAATTCGAATTCATGGAAGAATCCCAGGGACGCAGGTGCAGCGAAAAAGGAGTAGATGTGGGAAGCTTTTCTCTTATCAGAGCCAGGTTTCGATCCTGGGACCTGTGGGTTATGGGCCCACCACGCTTCCGCTGCGCCACTCTGATTGTTGAACATATTCTTAAATGTTTATTAATAAGTATTTTAAAATGAAATATGAAGAACTTTTGCAATTTATGGCTGAATTGTTTCAGATCTGGTATCATCATCTTTGATGTCCTGTGTTTCCATCAGAATTCTCTCTGCAATTTTTACCGCTGCTTCTTATTTTCTCTTTCTTAGGGCTATAAAATTAGGGCAGATCTCATTGTAAGGTTCATACAGGGACGATGCTAAACGACGCCACTTGGTTAGGAGGAAGGAACTGGCACGTGTGTATCTTGATAGGAAAGAAGAAAGCCCCAAAAACTTGGACTGGATGGAGTCTTTTCTCCTTCGCATATGCCGAATGGGCGACTGTTAGGCAACGAAGATTCTCTCTCTCGGACTGAGCTTCCTTCATCACTTCCCTAACTATGGCGTCCTCTTCTTCTTCGTCTTTGCTTACCAGTGCCCTGGTTGTCCTGTGGATCCTGATTTCTCAATCGACGGCCTTTACGTTGCCTGTGCATCCTCGCGATGTACTCCCTTTATTGCCTAGACAACTTTCATGGCCCATTCTTAACTCCCTCAATTCCGCTGTTGATCTTCTCCCCACTTTTGTCGGGACTGTGTCTTCTCGTAACGATACTCCCCATTGGAAGGGTGCTTGTTTTTATCAAAATTCGGCGTGGATGGAGTTTCACAATAAAAGTGGCTCTGAATTTGGTGGTGGTACGCTGCATATCAAGGTTTGACTCTGGACTTTTTTTTCGATTGAGATTTTATTGATTCCCTTCTCTCCGTCAAACTTCAGGGTCGAAGCTTGCTATTTAATTCCTACTCTTTTTTTTTTTTATCATTTTTAGTCCGATGTTTTGTTTTGGAGTTGGAGGATCTCAATTTGAGAAGTTTCTAAGCTTTTGACTATGTGCTTTTGACTGCCATAGGATCTGTTTCCGGGACCTCTTTTCAAAAATGTTCTTTATTGTTTCGGATCTATGTTTTGAAATAGATTAAATGAGTGACGAGATTCAGACATCGCCTTCATTTCATCTTTTTCTTGCACATTAACATTAGTTTTTTGGTTACATCTGTGATTCATCCGTGATGCTATTCTTTCGACTATTATATTGTTATTACGTCTTAAACTTGTGTGATTATCTCTGATTTAGAAAATTTTGTTTTTTAATTTTATGTAATTTGATTGTAACACTTTTCCTTTGCAAATTTTTACCTTTGGTTTTGATATTTGGAAACTTTGACGTTTCCCTGACCTTTTTAGGTTAATAAAGCTCATAGTTGGACGTGTATGGATCTTTATGTTTTTGCAACTCCATACCGAGTAACATGGGATTACTATATTTTGTCACGGGAACATACTCTTGAAATCAAAGCGTGGGAAGGGAAAGCTGAATTTGATTATGTAAGCTGCATCTATGTTCTTAGAACTTTCTATATGTAGCAATTCATCCCTTTTTCTATGACTGAAAATTATATCGTTTTTCATTTATTTAAAATCAGGTTAGAAACAGAGGTGTGTCCATTTTTCTCATGCAAGCTGGGATGCTGGGAACCCTTGAAGCACTCTGGGATGTCTTCCCTTTATTTACAAATACCGGATGGGGAGAGAAATCTAACATTGGATTCCTTGAGAAACATATGGGAGCAAATTTTGTACAGCGTCCTCAGCCATGGGTGACAAATGTAAGTGCTGATGATATTCACTCTGGAGATTTCCTTGCCATATCAAAAATTCGCGGACGATGGGGTGGTTTTGAGACTCTAGAGAAATGGGTTAGTGGATCATATGCTGGTCATAGTGCTGTTTGCTTAAGGGATTCTGAAGGAAAATTGTGGGTTGGGGAATCTGGCCATGAAAATGAACAGGTAATTGATAAGCATCAGGAAGTAATAAAGATTTTACTATTTATATTCGATAAATACTTTATATTCTACTATGACATCATCTCTCGTAGTGTAAAACATGATTTTTCCTTTTTCAGTAACTAGCATTAAATTTCTCCTCTACCTTCTCATAAGAGGATGCATTAGAAATATGAGTCGGCAATATTATTGTTTCATTATATTTGGTTTAACCCTAACTTATCCTTTTCTTCAGTGATTTCATGGTGATGGGTGATGCGATTTGCCTATCTTTTTTTCTAAAAATAACCTGGTGAATCTATAAAGTGTACTACTATTTTAGGAAGCAGAATAAATTATAATTTGATCTGCTCTTTAGTTAGCTAATAACAAGGAACCAGATTTGTTATCTCCTTTCCATTTTTGTTATAATGTCGAATCTTTAAAGTGACTTATTAATTAATCAATTGTGGTTTCTTATTATTTTTCTACGTAGGGAGATGATGTTATTGCGGTGTTACCATGGGATGAATGGTGGGACTTTGAGTTAAACACGGATGATGCCAATCCTCATATAGCGTTGCTTCCTCTGCATCCTGATTTGCGATCCAAATTTAATGAGACTGCTGCTTGGGAGTATGCTCGCAGCATGGAGGGAAAACCTTATGGTTATCACAATCTATTATTCAGCTGGATAGACACCATAGGTGGGAACTATCCACCTCCATTAGATGCTCATCTGGTAAGAATCCCATGTCCATTCTTCATGAAGTCCTGCCGCTATCCTTTTGGGTCGTTTTCCATGACAAATTATTTGATGTTAAACTTAAGGAATGTTTAGTTCTTAGAAATGCCCCACTCTAATATCATGGGCAGCCCTGGAAAAAAGGTCCTAGACAAGCATGTTTTAAGAACAACATTCTTTAAGGAAAAGAACTATGAAAAATGATTGGCTTTTTCAATTTATTCCATTTGTATAAACCCCTCTAAATTAGGTCTAAAACTTTCATTATTTTTATGAGGATCATTGGTTTTGTGATTCTACAGGTTGCTTCTGTGATGACTGTCTGGAATCAAATACAGCCAGCATACGCTGCAAATATGTGGAATGAAGCCTTAAACAAACGGCTAGGAACTGAGGTAGTACACTGATATTTCTTGTCATCTTTGTTGTATTATGAACAGAGACTAAAACGAGTAGTTGCCTATTTAAAAATGTTTATAGTTTAAGGAAATACATTGTCTTTTATCTTGAGACAAAGTTGTGGATTTCAACCTGTCATTCCAGTTGTTCCTGTGTTAAACAAAGATAAAATTTATCCAAAAGGCATCATGCTTCTTGAGAAAGTGTCTTATATTTTTCTAGGGGACTGTCACATCAACTATTTAACTCTTTTTTGTTTCATGCTTTTCTATGTTGCATATTGACAGTGACATCCATGTATAAATTGTTTGTATATATGCTACATATATCCATTTTGCAATTTTTTTTAATTATTTGTGTTTGATGCAGGGTCTGGGTCTTTCTGATATTTTGGTTGAAGTTGAAAAGCGTGGATCATCATTTGATGAGCTGCTAGCAATTCCTGAAAGCGATGACTGGATCTACACGGATGGGAAGTCAACATCATGTGTCGCATTTGTACTTGAAATGTACAAGGAAGCAGGGCTGTTTGATCCAATTGCAAGCTCCATAGAAGTCACAGAGTTCACGGTTAGTCTCAAGAATATTTGCATTTTAAACTCGTGGATTGTATTGATTACTACTTTTGCCACATTGAAACAATATTGGTGTACCATAGTTCCAATAGTAAATAATACTTTGATTTTTTGAAACAGTTTTTAAAATGCTATCATTTCTTCCTAGCATATAGACCTTTATCTTTCAAGTTTGCTTGAAACTTCATAAAAAATTTTCCTTTGAAAACAGATCAAAGATGCATACATGCTCAATTTCTTCGAAAATAATTCAAGCCGCCTACCTGATTGGTGCACCTGTGGGGATGACAAGCTTCCGTTTTGTCAGATTCGGGGTAAGTATCTAATGGAATTACCTGGGTACAATTCAATGGAACCTTACCCACATATGAACGAAAGATGCCCTTCTCTGCCTCCTCAATACTCAAGGCCACAGAATTGCTAGTTCAGCCTATTCTCGAAAACAAACATTCTACACACAGGTTTATTGTGCTGTTATTTGTCACCCAATTTTTGATATTCATGTGTACGAAGGATGCTGTAGTTTGATGTTGTGGCTTGTAAAGATAGTGATCATCGCTTTAGGAAATGTCACCTCTTTGAATCTTGTGCTATGTAGAATAGATTATTTGTGCTATGAAAATAAGTACTTTTCAGTTGTACATATTCGTTAATACATAAGTTGATCTGAGGGTGCAGTCTTGCTCTCAATTATATTGTATAGATTGTATCTCAAAAATTCCAAATTCTATTGCCTTGAAATTTACATTTCACAGATCTGTAAGGAGAATTTCTTGGAGGATCCAGGTTTGTAACTCGAATCCAAACTCCTCTTTCACGCTGCTTTCTTTGCAATCTACACCTGAAATAGAAATTTTATTTGTTTATATGAGGTTTCGAACTTGATTTGTGATATTAGAAGAAATTGAACTTGAAATGACGTTGTGCTGCTGAATTTATTTGAAAATTGAACCCGAAGAGATGATTTATTTCTGAATTCATAAAGATATTGAATCTTACACCTTTTTTATTAGATTGTGTTTGGTAAAATTGAACGTAATGCTAGAGGGCACTTTGCTGGATTGGTAGCTGTCACTTTTGTAGGGATGGGAAAAGCACATCACTTCTACTGAAAATAATCCATCCATCGACTTTTGTTTACTGTTTAAAGAGCTTTGGGGATCTTGCCACCATGTAATAGCTTGAGTTTAAGTCAATAATAATTATCACGATTAGAAAAATGAATTATGATTAGAAATGATGGTTAAGTTATATGCTGAGAAAGACATTGAACTCGATTTTCATTTTGTGCAGGCAAAGGTTTCCTCTACTGTGTATAGCTCCAATTGAAGACTCAGACACAAACTCAACGTGCTTCCCCGGATGTTAAGGCTAGTATTGACGAATTAGTTTCTTTATATTATCTAATTCTAGACAAACTGTATCTGGCCATGTGGTATTTTCCCTTGTATACACAGAAGAATCAAGCAAGATCATCTTCTTAAAAAGTAAATTTCCTTTTATATTACGTTATTTCTCCTTTGTCTTGCTGAGATCAGGTGAAGTATACAGCCTTAACTTAGCTACAGTTTTCATTTTTCTTCGTGTCTTATAATAATGTACAAAAAGTTCAATACAAATAATGTATTATGCTTGGAAGATAAGTATTTCATAAGATTAGAGGAGGTCTTCATTTTCGTATTTGCAGAAAACATGAATTAGCTGGAGTACTTTTAATCCAACTATCTTCGATTTTATAACAGTTTCCGTTGTGTGATTTGAATAGGTAATCCTTTTGTTGGAGTTGGCATGGGATCTCTGATGAAGAGATCATCGGCAGTGAGCTTCCATGTAAAGTGAGTTATGAGATGATGAATGGTAACAAGAGTCTCAATCGTTGCAAACTCATTGCCCGGACAGACTCTCAATCCGCACCCGAAAGCCACAAAGCGAAAATGGGGAATCGATGCTTGGCTTTTGAATCTACTTGGATCGAACTCCAATGGCTTGGGGAATATGCTGCCGTCCAATGGATCTTGAGATGCTCTCTTACTTCCTCATCCATCATTCCGATGTACCTTTTCAAGGAATCCAACTTCAAGAACGAAAGGAGAGTGCCTCTAACGGGTTTATGATCTTTGCTGCTAAGTTCGAATATGTTGTTGTTGCCTAAGATCGTTGTGAAGGACTTGACTTGTTGGTTACTGAGAGTGGTATAGTCGCCGGTGAAAATGAACTTATTGGCAGCCTCTCCGATGATGAAAACTGTCAGTTTACCAAAGAGCCTGAGCTTGGAGACCGGTCCATACTTTGCGACCCGTTGCAGCCATTGCTCGGCTGTGTTGGTTCACATGGCTTGGAGAAAGCTCATGCTTTGGCCTATGAAGGGGATTCCAAGTGAGCCAGGAGGAAGCTGGTCGATGATCTACTTCTTTTGGTTAGTAGAAAAATGGGGATCATGAAGATCCAGGCTGCAATCAAAATGCTCATCATTTCTTGGAGACCTTGATGGGTTTAGAGAGAGATTGAAATATGGAGGGAGGTGAGAGAATGTTGGATATCTTCTTTATTATAGGCAAGTATACTTGTACGACGCTGGAAATGAATTTCCAACAAGGAATATAAGCATCTTTGAGCTCATGAACTATTTAAGAAACATTGCCATATGCCACTAACAAAGACATTCTCAATACTAGTACAGGAATCTTAGTTGGAGAGAGAGACAGAGAGAGAGGGAGAGAGAGAGTCCACCAAGAACAACTGATGAGATTAGATGATCAAATTCCTTCCCTATTAAACTTAAAGAAATAGAGAAGTTAGATCTCAAAGTACCAAACCCACTTTTTAGTACCTAATATGAGATAGCAATGAAGCCAGAATCACATCCCCTTTCATGTTCATAATAAAGCTACTGCCAGAACATCACTTTGCTTTGCTAGGAAAGTGGTTTCCTCCACTTGCGATCTTGTACACGTAAAATACGGTCATGAGAGCACTGCAAGAAGAGACAATGAAATATTCAAGAGTTTCAACAATGTGCGGAGTAAGGATGCTTCGGGAAGGTTGGTTTTCAAAATATTGAAGCCAAATTTAAGCATCCTTAGATTTGTAAATACAACAATTTCGAATAAGTTCGCTAGAGCATATGATAGAGCACCTGATCCCGGCAATGATGCCAGGTGGCATAATCTTAGAGGTTTGCAGATACCGCCGTCCCATGACCCATGTGAGTGTGGCAGCACAAACTGTTTAGGAAACATACGAGCACTTCCATTAAATAAAGTTAAAGAACACATTTTAGTAATACTAACCCTGAGTATTCTAACAAAGTTAGAACAAAATCAACTAACACAATGTTAGCTCAGACCAAGATCTAACTTCAGTGGATTTACTGAAATGATTCTTCATCTTCGATTTCGGTTGCCATTTCCAACCAAGAAAGATCCTCATTTATTTATTCTAAGTCGTTTGAAAGACGAGAAGACCAGGATTTCTCGAGCTTTGACAATGGCAAACACTCGGGCCAAACCGAAGAGGCCGACTTGCCCATCTTGCTCCAAGCCCGCCCGACTCTGTCTATGCTCTAGGATCCAGAATCCGTGTTTTGAAAATTCGATCGGCGTCATTATTCTCCAACATAGTTTAGAGAGAAAGCATCCTTTAAACTCTGCTAGAATAGCAAACTTAGGGCTCAAGAATGTTGAAATTGTGACTGTTTCCGACGTCAACTTTGAAGCATCCTTTAAACATCTAAAGAATACTAAACGGGAATTCTAACCAACAACTATAATAAATTCACTCTCTTGGAACAATCATTGCTCACTGGCTAAGCACCTTGTCCTCAAGGTGCATGCTTTTTTATCATTCTATTGAGTTTGTTGACCAGATCGTTGTTGCAAAAACATTTTTAGATTAGGGAGATACATTAGTTTAAGAAACTATTGTGTAAGGGAAGAGATAGCAAAACTCTCAAACGTCTACTGTCTTGTGTTAGTTCAAGTTTGTTATGGTTCTTTTACTTTTATAAAATCCTAAAGGATTAGCGTCAATTTCTCTCAAATATTTTCACCAAAACAAACTTGAACTAAAATTTTCATACCTCCTAACGAATTTATCTTTGAACCAATTGAGATGTCTCTAGAATAATTCTTACTTACCTTTAACCACCTAAGTTGTCTCCCTGATTATTTTGGACCTCTTCACACAAACCTTTACCCTATCATTGTGCTTCTCTGTTCTCTCATAAACTTTGATGTTACCAACGCATCAAAGCCATCATGTGTTAACTACTTGACTAAACTAGTTCAAAGTATATCTGGAAACTTCTTTACAAGTTTGTGTGGAAACTTAGCCATCACTCCTTTTTGTAGCTGTCAGAGATGGAAAATTAAGTTTACCGAGAGAGGTTTAATAAGGAAACACAAGTAACCAAATTTTTTACCCGGGAGACTGATTCGGGCTTGACGTCAACCTTTATTGACAGATGTTGGTTCTAACAAAAGATAGTTACGTTTATAGTTAACTAGCCAGTGCTTTCTCTGAAAATTTCACTAGTTCTTTGGCTTTTTCTTGGACTATATCTTCTAAGAAATATACACTCTTGATCTAAAGTTTTTCAACCATCTATGAACTATTTAGCTCTAAAATAATTGGAATTTCAGTTCATTAGACAGGTTAAGCACTGGTTTTTACATTGCCTTCCTTTTCTGAACAATTGATATAAGTTTAGAATCTTATGATGCCCTTCGGCGATCAAAGTTCTCAAGCATTTTAAGTCAAAGTAGAACCCATTAAACTCTTAACCATATCCCATTCTTCTAAAATGTGCTTAGAATTTATGTACACAGATCGGCCAGGTGTACTTTAGAGATCACAAAATGGCTGGACAGAAAGAAATATGGCCGGGCTTTCTACAGCAAAAGAAGCTCATAAAGAAACTCAACCTAAACAATATCTTCCCTTCCCCGCTTCACTAATTTCAGCATTCTTGATGAAGAAAATCAACAATCTACCAACATTTCCAGTTTCAGACAGCAAAACTCAAAAACTACGAGATTAAAGAAACGGAAAAAGCATGGATTTGCAGAAGTAAACATACTTGTCTCGAGAATCAGAGCAGGATATGAGTTCTTCCTTTTTTTAAAAGCTTCGAGGCTCAGATATCCAGCTAGAATGAGCACCAGTCCAACGCCCACGCCTCCGCCCAACGACGCCACGCTCCCTTTCCTGAAATATCCAAAAATACCTCCTCCCACCAGCACCATTCCATACGGGATCGTGAAGCAGAAATCGTGCATTTTCTAAGGATGAATATTGTCTGGAAGATCAAGAGTCCTCCAAATCGCGCGGAAATTTCTCTCGCTAAACCGAACTTTCTAAATTCTGCTTTATTTGCTTTGTAGTTATTGGTCAAAAGAGTTTATCTTACCGTAATTGACCTTCATTTTGTCTACAAACTACAATGGCATTTACGGTTGCCCACGAAACGACGCCGTGTGAAGCTTCTCTTCCAATTTCGTCTTAGGTTTAGGGCTTTTGATTCATTGGATTTACTGAAATGATTCTTCATCTTCGATTTTGGTTGCTATTTCCAACAAAGAAAGAACCTCATTTATTTATTCGAAGTCAATTTGAAAGACGAGGTCTTCTTGAGCTTTGACAATGGCGAGCACTCCAGCCAAACCGAAGAGGCCGACTTGCCCATCTTGCTCCAAGCCCGCCCGACTCTGTCTATGCTCTATGGGATCCAGAAACCTCCGATCTCGTCTGTGAAACTAGAGAAACCGGATTGCGAAATGACGATGAGTGCATGCGAAAAGCTGAGAATCGAGCTGCAGGGATGGAAAAGATCTTGGCTACGGATGCTCTCCATGAACATCCAGAGATGAGACTTGAAATGGACGAATTGCTTATCGAGAATAAAACCAGCCCGCGCGAGACCTTTAATGGCGGCGATTTGAATCCATCAGAAGCTGCGATTACAGCCACCATTGTCAAACATGGAGTCATTAGCCCATTCGATCACATTTGGCTGCAGAAGATGAGCTTGTACGAGGAAGTGAGGCGGCCGCCAAAGGTCGGATTCTTGTCAACCATTGGAAGCATTGTTTATGCATTGAAAGCCATGGGAGAGGATCCTCAAGGTCTGGATAATCTCTTGGGTGTTTTTGAGACCATGGTTGGAGATCAGAGGAGATGCAAAGATGATAGGTGGAAGAAGAATGCTACCAAGGAATGACCCTTTCTCAACCCTGATATCCGAGCAAATTCACATCCTCAAAGACCTTCCTGCAGCAACAAATGGAGTTAAGATCAAACCAAGGGACGAGGAACTGAGACAACAGCTAGCAATAGTTTCATTATGAAGAGATTCTAGATTCGCAGACAAATGACAAATATTTATGTACTGGGAATTCAGACGAAAACTTGGCATAATGAACTCCCCCACAGAGCCATGAGTATATCTTCGTCAGTTCAGTTTTCTTCTCGGCAACACAGCCCGAAGAGGCTAACGAGGTAATCCAAACATGGTCAGATTTTACAGTCGTGTCATCGTCGTTCCGATGCCAGCTCCACGAGGCATGAGTTGAATTTGCGAGTTTAAGTTCACCATGTCCAAAGCTTGCTTCTCGGAACACAGACCATTCAGGCTTTGGATCAATGTATCTGCAATATACAATGTTGAAGTGAGTCTATGACAAATTTTTTGTAGGTAGTGTTTGAAATATTGTAAAAGGAAAAAAATATTAATTCGAATCTCAATCAGTTTTCTTGAATCTAGTAACTTTCTCCACTCCTTCCCAATCATTTACGAGTTATGGTTTCGTTATGCATCGATAAAAATCATATAGGATTGAATAAAACAGAAGGGCGATGATGCTATGGGAAATAAACTTGTGTAGCAATGCCATAATTTGATAGACCTGCTAGCTATTCCTCGAGACATCTGTCTTTGATAAAATAGATTTTACACATTTGCATCACATCCTCTCCTTTTAATACTCCAAAACCACTTGGCATAATTATAACATTTTTTTAACTTTTAATGTCCAAATTACATCTTGGATATATCTCCTAGAATATTCTAGAAATCTATGACATACCTGTGAGCTAGGCCTTCTCGGTTTCCACCATCACCAATCGTTATGTGGACTGCCCCACATGGATCAGATCTTCTGCCATAGACTCGATTCTGCACAAGACATTATAAAGATTATAATACAAGCAATAAGCGAGTCTTAGAAGAACTCAAAACCCATAAAAATCTCACCAATTGCTCATAGGCATGCACATGACCGGCAAGCACTATATCAACACTGGCTGCATAAAGCAAGGGCTCAAAGGATTCCATCATCCGATCACCTTCACCTTGGTGCGCCTTGTTACTGTTATACCATGGGCCATGAAATAGGACGAGTAGCCAAGGAGTTTTTTTCCTATCCACCTTTGCTAGATCAGCCTGTGTATAAAAAAAGAGTGATAGTAATACATGGTACATTAATAATAACAACAGTATAAGTGAATTGTTTTTCTTTCACTTGGCCCATTCATAGTTCATTGCACCCAATTTCTTACATTACTTTTACCAATTGCGTGCAAAATTGTTCTTAAAACACTAACAACATGTTCCAAGACACTGCAAAACATCGCCACAAATTAAAGAAATTCAATAGATATCTTCATTACTTATCCAGATAATGTTTCATTTTGATTTTATATAACATGTAGCCTGTTCAACTTGTTGATTAAAATTATGAGATCCCTCCAATTTATCATGGTGCAAAAACGAATGTATCTAAAAAAAGAAAGTTGACAAACCTTAAGCCAGTTATATTGATCTGAGTACTCATCATAATCTGTATATGATCCAAGCATAATAAGATGAGCACCTGCGACTTCAAAAGATTAATAAAGATTTGAACTCGATCCACTCTCCTCAAACGGCATCTTCCATCTGGCATTGTAAGGTTCAAACCCATCTTTCAACAAGGGTATGCCTTCCTTTTCATGATTTCCTTCTGTCACCATCCACGGCCTTGCACTAGCAAGTGGCTCGACAAGTCACCAAACGTGTCACATCGCTTCTGCATATAGTCAGCATAGGATAGATCGCCCGGAAGCAAATGTACATCGTATTTGCACTGATCGATGTGGTCCAGGGTCGATTTTGTCCATCCAGTTTGCCCTAAGTCTCCCGACACAGCAAACGTTATAGGCAATTGAGCTGGAGGTGTCTTCAGCTGGTACTCACGGCTTGTCCTCCACATCGGTAAAATTAAACATTGTCAGGCTCTAAGGGACCGATTACGACATGGTGTATTTTTCCCGATTTGTATAGTAGGTATCTATAAGAGGTGCTGTCTCCTTGTGCAACAGAATTGTAAGTGCCGGTAGATGTTCCATATTCAACAAACGAAGGCAAAAATTTATCATCAGTAACCCAAGTCACTCGCATGTGCTTTTCTCCTGCCAGAGAAATATGGACCTGCAAAGGAATTTTCATCAATCGACAGATGTGAGTGGAAAATAGAAAATCATAAGACAAAAAAGTAATGGAAAAAAAAAACCAAAGTGAGCAAAGTCGCCAGCAACTAGTGATGGTCATGAAAGATTCATATCCTAAAAACATAATTTACCAATCAAGCTAAATATGTTCATGTTAAATACAAATTAGGGAACCTCGGAATACGATTTGGCGCCATGTCTTTAAAGCAGTGCACCATGCCCCATTGAGATTTCAGGCTATGAAGGACTCAAAAACACGATTGATACCTTGACATAGCAGTGTTTGAGGGAGATCTATTCGGACATATTGGAAATTCACTATTACCCCACTGCAAATTTACAATTAGAGAAACTCATGGATTGAGACCCAAATAAGTTGCCCTCCTTAAAATGGAAATTACTGAATTCTCTCTTTTGCTACTCTTATCTGAGCATTTTATAATTTGATCTGCGACTCATCCACTCCCTTTTCAGTTCTTTTGCGTTTGAGAAAATTGAATATGAAAATAAATAAAAAATCTACCACGAGAAACACATTATTCTGATCAGAAAAAATACCGCAGGGCGACTTCGACTTTCGCATCGAAACGAGTAATCAACTTTTTTTTTGCGATAGGAAAAAAAAGGAGAAATCAAGAAAATAGGGAACAAAGAAGAAAGTCACCAGCTGAGGCTTCGAAGAAGACTTGAAATGCCATGGAAACTGCAGATTCTTGCGAGATTGAGGCCGAACGTATTCAGCAGAAATAGTCGCGAAGATGAAGAAATTAACGATGAAGATTAGCTTCAGCGTCACTTCCATTTTCCAGTCCGCTAGCTGAGCTCTCTCTGGCTTGGAACTCTGGGAAAGTCAGGTTCGGATATTGCCAGAATTACGGATTTTTCCCATCGATTAGTTTTGCAATAATTATTTTAATTTTTATATATTAATTTAATAATTATCAACAATTATTTAAAAATAATTGGGCCCGTCAAATTTTTCTGAAACCATGGGCTTTTGATTATACAATATAAAAGCCCTAGCGAGGATCTTATCTTCTCCTCCGTCCCAATCGGCCATCACCCTGTTGTTACTCTCTGGGTCTACGTCTGCTTGCTTCTTCACCATGATGCCTCACATGTCGCAGTTGGCGCCGAACCAGATGCCCCAGCAGTATCCGCAGCAACCGATGCCTCCTCAGCAGCAGTGGATGATGATGCAACCGCCGCCGCAGCCGCAGCAGCACGCACCGTCACAGCCGATGCCTCCGCCTGCTGGATGGACTCCGCAGCCAGTACCTCCACCTAGCTCTTTTCCGGCACAGCAGTTTCCCCCAGCCGCGGGATCCGGTGAGGTTCGTTCTCTTTGGATCGGGGACTTGCAGCAGTGGATGGACGAGAACTATCTCGTCTCCTGTTTCGGTCAGACTGGTGAGGTATGGATGTGTAGCATCTAGTATTGAGAGAACTTGTTATCAGATTTGTTTATTATCTTTATGGGTAAAAACAATTGTTGCTGGTGAAAAACCATTTTTTACTATGTCATGGGACCTTTCTTGTTTTCTGGAGACGAATTTTGCATCTCGTAATACGTTGTAATTAAGGATACTGTTTTACTGCTGGAAATTGCTTAAATTTTAATGTATTTTGTTTGTCCCGCAAGATATATCTGTTAAAGTTTGACATTTTTGTCTATGGTGTGTGAATTTTTTCTACTTTGTTCACAGGTTGCAACTGCCAAGGTTATTCGCAATAAGATTTCTGGAGTGCCTGAAGGTTATGGGTTTGTTGAGTTTGTAAGCAGGGCTGCTGCGGAGAGGACTTTACAAACGTTCAATGGTACATTAATGCCAAATTCTGACCAGAATTTTAGACTCAACTGGGCTACTCTAAGTGCCGGTGAAAGACGTCAAGATGATGGTCTTGATTTTACAATTTTTGTTGGAGATTTGGCTGCTGATGTCACTGATTATACTCTTCAAGAAACATTTAAAGCAGTGTATCACTCAGTGAAAGGGGCAAAAGTTGTCACTGATCGGACCACTGGGCGATCCAAGGGTTATGGTTTTGTGAGGTTTGGTGATGAAACTGAACAGTTACGTGCCATGTCTGAAATGAATGGTATGTACTGCTCTACTAGGCCCATGCGAGTTGGCCCTGCTGCGTCAAAGAAATCTATTGGCGATGTTGGACAACCTCATAAAGGTATTATTTTAGTAATAATGTAACATGGTAATTATTTCTGTTTATTTTTTTTTCCTGCCTTCGTTTTTATGTATATAATCTGTTATTACCATAATTTCTGCCATCTATTTGCCTACTTTTAGCCTTTGACAGATGCTCTTATGAGTCTATGATGGTTGTTAGACCATCTCACGTCAATTACATTTCAATTACTTCAAGATCTGAGAAATTTAGGATGTCATTTCCTTCCACTTCTTACCTTTGTAAACTTCGGCACAATCAATTATAATATAACAAGATGCAAAAGCTTATAGAAACTCATGTTGTCTTAAAGCAGGATACAAAGAGGCTCTCATTTGAGGGGCCTGGAACTGATTTCAGCTGAAATGATATCAATTAAATGCATGGCCTCATTAGGTCAGTTATTTTGTTTATGGCATCAGGTTCATTTTCTTGTGGCATTTATCATGCTACATTTCGGAATTATTTTCCAGCCCTTAATTTAAAATTTCCAGTCAAGTTTAAATACCTTCAGAATGTCCAAGTTTCATATCCTTCCATTATTCATTATTTCCTGTACCTTAGAATTATTTCGACTTTTCTTTTTGGATATGTTCCTAAAGCTATGAGTTATGCTTTGATGAATTTGATTTCCAATTCATTTCGACCTTTGATAGTTAATTGCACATTTCAGCTTTGGGTTTGAAGAAGCTATTGCTTTTTCCTTTGGTCTAGCTATTGTTTTTCCTTTGGTCTTTGAGTTCAAGTGTTCTGCAAATTACATCTCTTTTTAGGGGGCTGAAAAAATTCCCCCTATGGTCAAACCTTCATAACTGGGTTTTTTTCACTATTTCCCTTTTTATGGATTCATTCTATCTGCTTGTTCATTTTTCAGTTTGAGGTATTTAATTCATCAATTCACGTGGAACTTTAGATCCTTTAATTTCTCTTTAGAACTGTGTCCAGCAAGCTGATCCATTCGATGAAATTTCTAACCACAGTTGATTGTGTGATGAACTAATATATGAAAAAGTTTCCATAGGAACTTGGAACAACACATCGTATTGAGATCTTTATGTTTTTATTTGATGTATTGCCATTTCATATATGCAGTCTGAGGATATGTTATTGATGAGGATATGTGATTGAGTTGCAAATAATTCCAATGTATTTTGGACACTGTTATACATTTCAATAACCACATAATTGTGATGTGGCCGTCCATTCAACCTCAAGTATCATTTTCAATCAGTATGTTTTAACTATCATGGTGTTAAACTTGTTTGAACTTGGAATACTATTGCCTTGGAGGAGATCAAAGATGCATTCCCTTGAGGTATTTAATTGCTATAGGCTGTTACATCCATTAATAATTTATTTCAACTGTGTGATGAAGAAAGTTGACCCAATCACCATAGAAAATCCCATGATCCAGTTTTGGATCACTTATCCATGAACATCCGAGTTTATACATTTTAATCGTATCACTTGATTCAATAATTCTTACTGCATAATATTTTGCTTTGCATCCCTTATGATTCATTTTGATAGGTGTATCACATCTAGCTGTGAAGGAACCTTTTTATGTTTGCAGCATTCTTCTTGAAGTTTTATGCTTCCTTGAATATTTATTCACCTGGTGCTCAATAATTTCAAATATATTTGTCAGATTGTAATTATTAGTACGTTCTTTGCAGTTACTTACGAGAATAGTCAAGGACATCCAGGGGAAAATGACCCAAATAATACTACAGTGAGTAAATGGAAACTGAATCATCATCTCCTTTTAAATTAGCCCTGACTTTACACTGATGTGCAGATATTTGTTGGAGGCTTGGATACAAGCGTGACTGATGAGCTATTGAGACAAGTTTTTTCCCAATTTGGTGAGCTTGTCCATGTAAAAATTCCTGCTGGAAAGCGCTGTGGGTTTGTTCAGTTTGCTAACAGGTGACAACTAGGCCTTCTCTGAAAATTCTTCTCTAGTTGAATATCTACTTTCCAAATTTTAAATTATTCTTTTGCTTGGGGTTTTTATTGTGGTCAATGCCTCCCCTGTAGAAATTGTGCAGAGCAAGCTATATCAATGTTGAATGGAACCCAATTAGGTGGTCAAAGTGTTAGACTTTCCTGGGGGCGTAGTCCAACTAATAAACAGGTTAACTAATACTACAATTTTCTTATTTAAGATTTCTGCCGCCTTATATTTTCTGTTTCCGGCATGTGTTTTCCATTTTTCAACATCCATTTGACCTAGTGAAGTTATATCCACACCAATCAGAAAAAAAGAAACTATTGATCTTTGCAGGGTCAGCAAGATCAGGTTCAATGGAACAGTGGATACTATGGGCAGGCACAAGGATACAACACATATGGATATGTCCCAAATCCCCAGGATCCTAATATGTATTACGGAGGCTACCCAGGATATGCAAATTACCAGCAGCCTGGTGCATACCAGCAGCCGCAGCAGGTAAAAACTTGTTTTTTCCCATCATCAGTTACTAGAAATAAATAGATTGTTTGATGAATAGTTACGAGATGCTGTCATTCATATATTTGTAGGGATCATGTGTACTAAAATTTGCATAATGGGAAAGAATACAACAGATTGTTGGTGTGAGAATAAAATTAGAGAAAAGAGAGGAATAGGAGGATGAATTGGTGAGAACTTTCTCGTCAGACATGATACATCATCATTTGTCTAATTTCTGTGCAGTGATTTAAGTCAGAGAAACATGAAGATGGTTGGAATCTGCAGTTTTGATGTCTTCAGCTGTGGAAATCATGTAGGTTGTAGGAGGATACAATGCCTACTGGTTTATCGGTGCTTTCTGGTGTCTGAAAATTGAAGTCTTAGTTGATGGAATGATGTGAATCGAATCTTGGATCTGGTTGTTGGTTTGGCTATGGCTATGATGGCTTTGACATGCTTTTCTGCTCCATGAACATGTTTAGTCTTAACTAATACTCCTTGAAGTTTTTTATTACTTTGTTTTTGAAAGTTAATTTTGGGATACTAGGTTTACTCCTTTAATTTATCCTTTGACGTGTTAAAGCTCTAATTAGTTTAATTATAATATTTTTTGATATAATATAATTAAAATAATTATTTATAATATTTATTTTATCAATCAAAATTCGATACGTCATAAAATAATTGAAGAATAAATAAATTTAATATTTGAGAAGCACAATTAAAATAAGAAGCTAACTTGTATCTTTTAATTGTGGTAAACAATATCTGATGGTCGTTAATTTTCTTATTATGTATTTTTAATTTATTTTTAGATATGTTAAATATTGATTAGTAAAATTAAAATATAATTAAAATAATTATTTATTATATAAATAAATTAAGAGAGTATACATAGAATATAAGTATAATATTTTAATACGTCAATAGGTTTCTTAAAAAATCAATTAAACAAAAATGTCATGTAATAATTGAAAAAAAAAGTCGTACTTTAACAATTAATTTGATATTAGTACTTGCAAAAAAAAGGGAATTGTTAGCAGCAGAAATAGAAAAAGTTCATGGGATATTCGGGAATGACTTCGAAATCGGAATTTATTTCTCAGCGCGACAGAATCGCAGAATTTCTCTCTTTTCCCCATTATTGATCTTCTTTCTGAACTGCATTTGTAGGGTTTCCCATCCGTTTGATTCTGTACTTGGTTAAAACAAGATACTGATCGTTTATCTGGTCTTTCATTTCATCTACTTTCTGTCTTTAATGATGCTTATTTCGTACAAATTTGATTCGCCATTGTTTACTTAAGATACCATGACACTTAGTTGTTTCAATTCTCATTTCCGAAATTTTCTCAATTCTTTCCTTGTGATTAAAATGGACGTTTCCGTCTCTGTGATTTCCGATAATTTTCTGTTGGGTTATTCGTCGATCAAAGGAAATTGTCTAGTTGATCTTTACTGTTGTAGAATTGCGCATCATGTATACACAGTTTGAGCATTCGAAATTGTTGAATTTTTTCCTCTTCCTTTTTTCTTCTTGACAGCCCAACAAAACGCTCATGTTTTGAATTACCTTTTCCTATTTGTGCAGTTTCTGAGAGCAATTTGTTTCCGCACATGGTCTAGGGCATCAAAGGGGGATCATCGGTAGCTGTGCTTTTGTTATCCTTAATAACATCATAAGTATATTCCTATTTACTCTGAAATGAGCGTGGCGGGGTTTGATATTGGCAATGAGAATTGTGTCATAGCTGTGGTGAAGAAAGGAGGTATTGATGTTTTACTAAATGATGAATCAAAACGGGAAACTCCAGCAGTTGTATTCTTTGGTGAGAAACAGCGGTTATTGGGATCTGCAGGAGCTGCATCTGCATTGATGAATCCAAAATCAACAATATCTCAGGTGAAAAGACTCATTGGCCGGAGGTTTAACGACCCTGGGATCCAAAATGATCTGAAGCTGTTATCTTTTGAAACTTCAGAAGCTTCAGACGGTGGTATATTGATTCACTTGAGATATTTTGGGGAGACCCATACATTTACTCCAGTACAGATTATGGCAATGCTATTTGCACATTTGAAAGTTATAACTGAGAAAAATTTGGAAGAACCCATCTCAGATTGTGTTATTAGTATTCCATCATACTCCTCTGACATGCAGAGACGTGCATATCTTAATGCTGCAGCAATTGCTGGTTTAAAATCTTTGAGGCTTATGCATGATTGTACTGCAACTGCACTTACATATGGGATTTATAAAACAGATTATTCTACCACAGGCATATCCTATGCTGCTTTTGTTGATATTGGTCATTGCGACACCCAAGTATGTATAGTCTCATTTGCAGCTGGACATATGAAAGTATTATCTCATACTTTTGATGGAAACTTGGGAGGGAGGGACTTTGATGAGGTTTTATTTAGTTACTTTGCATCGAAATTCCAGCAGCAGTATAATATTGATGTGAATTCAAATCTCAAGGCGAGTATTCGGCTGCGATCTGCCTGTGAGAAGGTGAAGAAAGTTTTAAGTGCAAATCTAGAGGCACCTCTAAACATTGAGTGCTTGATGGATGAGAGAGATGTCAAGGGTTTGATTAAGAGGGAAGAATTTGAGAAGCTAGCTTCTGGATTGTTAGAGAGAATTAGCTTTCCTTGTAATAGGGCTTTAGCTGATGCAGGATTGACTGCAGAGAAGATCCATGCTGTTGAGCTTGTTGGATCGGGGTCCAGGATTCCTGCTATTTCTAGATTATTAACTACATATTTTAAGAGAGAGCCCAGTCGGACACTGAATGCTAGCGAATGTGTAGCTCGTGGATGTGCTTTACAATGTGCGATGCTAAGCCCAATTTTTCGAGTCAGAGATTATGAGGTAATCATGCCAACGTGCATGTATTCTTATGTAATTCATACTGACCACGGGGAGAATCTATCGACTGAGTAGAGAATCCTTATCCTGTTTTACTGCCTCGTTATTACATGAGACTACAAAGTAATGCATGTTCTAACTAATCAGAGGCTTTCGGTTGCTGGTTTGGTGGGTTTCTTTGCAGGTGGAGGATTCAATTCCTTTCTCTATTGGGTTCACATCAGATGGAGGCCCAATTAGCATTGGTTCAAATGGAATATTGTTTCCTAAAGGGCAATCTATTCCATGCAGTAAAGTTTTGTCATTTCAACGGGGGCCTTTGTTTCATTTAGAAGCATACTATGCTGATCAGGAGGAACTTCCAGCTGAAATGCCTTCAAAAATATGTTATTACACAGTATGCATTCAGTCTGAACATTATTTTATGAAAATTTCTTTTTCATTTATTTTAGGAATAGTTAAGAAATACCGCTCTGCTATGTAATTTAGTTGTAGGAGCCTAGGAGGCAATGAATGATATACTTTACCAAGTTGTGTCAGGGAGGTCATGAACCAAATATTTTCTGTGGCTTTTTTATGTTGAACAATTCCTCCTTTAACTACAATTCTCTTATTTGATAAATGGCCTCTTTAAGTTAACAGATAATTTATGATGTGGGTTGGTCCCTGTAAGGTTACTACTATTAGAAGGCAGAGAGTGAAGTTAAAGTTCAACCAGTATATACTATGGTTCTTTACGTTAACACAACTTATTATGCAGGTGGGTCCTTTACAAGGTTATCATAATGAGAAGACAACGATTAAAGTTAGAGTTCAACTAAATCTCCATGGGATTGTTGCTGTTGATTCAGCTACTGTATGTAAATCTAATTGTGACTGTGTTCATCATTTGTAGATAACTATGGTAACATAGGGGATCTTATGAATGCAGTTAATCGAAGATATTGAAGAAGATTCAGAGTGTAGTTCTGTTTCAGGTAATTTTGAGATTGACGCAGCTGATGGTGATGAAAGCAATATTGGTCAGTCCAAAGTTTTGCCTTCTTCGGTAAGATTGATTTATGAAAAGTTTCACGATATTAATTTTATCAAATGAAGCTCATATTATTTCCTTTTTATTTTATCAACTCAAGCTCTATGTATAATTTTTAATGCCTAATTGCAATGTGTGTGATGTCTTAAACATCTTGATTGCATACATTTTCTAACTGATCTATCTACTCTTTAGTGATTGCATAGAATCTGTTGTGACTAATTTGTTGCAAATTATGAACTCAGAATCGCAAGGTATTGCAGGTCAATGCTATGAAAAAAGGTAAGATGACCAAGAGGATTGCAATACCTATAAGTGAGCACATATATGGTGGAATGACACATGCGGAGCTTTCAGAAGCCCAAGAGAGAGAACTTCAGCTTGCCCAACAGGACAAGACAATTGAACAAACCAAAAACAAGAAAAATGCATTGGAGTCTTATGTCTATGAAATGCGAAATAAGGTACAAACTTGCTCCAATAAAATGTCATAATCTTATATTTTATGCTTTTTCCGTTCAAGAGTCCTCTATACTTTGTTAATGCTGCTGAAAATTTACTCACCACCCATTGGAAGTAAAACATTGGTGACATGGAAAAAGTGAAGATTATTGAGTCTTTATTTTCCTGACATAGTACTTACTATTGAGATTGATAAGTAGTTTTTAAAACTAGTTTTGAGACTGTATAATTTGTTGATGATAGAAAAATTACACGGGTGTTTTTTATTTCTATCATTTATTTGCTATTGTATTAGCAATTCTAACAAAGCGTCTACTTTTAGTGTAGAGGAATTTTACTTCTTACTTGCCAGACGAAGGTATTGCATGGTTACGACCTTACTAGATAATAAACTGGGATCATATTCCTGAATATAATTGCTCTTTTTACGCTAATTATGGTGCTTCCATTTTTTTTCTCTGTTCTGAGTTGTCAAAACTTGTATGAATTGAAACAAGACTGTTTAAACATAATTTTTATTCACATAGCTTTTCAACACATATCGTAATTTTGCGAATGAAGAAGAGAGGCAGGGAATCTCCACAAGCCTTCAAGAGACAGTGGACTGGCTTTATGAGGATGGAGATGATGAAACTGAAACTACTTATACTTCAAAGTTGGAGAATCTTAAGAAGGTTGTTTGTCCTCTCTAAATGTAACCTGTAGCTTTAAGTTCTTTCATCTTGACTTTTTGGTGCTCTTTAAGCTGGTAGATCCTATTGAAGATCGATATTGTGATGAAGAAGCGCGAGTGGAAGCTGCCAATGCTCTGTCAAAGTGCATATTAGAATATCGAAGGGCTGCTGATTCACTCCCCCACAAGGACAAGGAAATGGTATATACGAAATTTGAAAATAAGAATCTCTTATTGTTTTGGTGAATAATTCGTGTCAATGATTTTGTGGTACTTGGTAGCATTTTTTTTTACTTGCACACTAAATGTTTGTTCGATTTTCTTTATTTCAGATCATGGAGGAGTGCGATAAAGCTGAGCGGTGGCTCAGCGAGAGAATTACCCAACAAGATTTGATGCCAAAAAACACAGACCCGGTCTTATGGTCAAGTGATATAAAGAGCCGAGAAGAGAATTTGGATGGGTAATTCTCTTTTGCTTCTTATTTGAAAATAGAAATACTGAGGGTCCTAATAGCTGTAGGAATCTATTTTCGTGATGGTTGAACCTTATCTGGCATCTGCTGTTGCAAACATGAGATAATTATTTTCTTGTGTTCATATTCATTTTTACTTAAGTAAATTGATGACGCATTATGAATTTTGAGTATGACTATAGATTAGATCATGTAATTAAAAAGTTTGAAATATTGAAAAACAAATTTTAATAGTCCGAATTGTATTATACATCAACATGGGACAGAAGAATAACTATACACACACCCAGATTTTCAGCTCATCTCAAATAATTTGATTGTGCTTTGTTTCATTGATTTCAGGACATGCAAGCATATCTTGATGTCGATAGATTCTCCTGCACATTCGGAAGACTGAGAATGAGATCCGCCAAATAGAAATACCTCGAATCGATTATGATAGAATGAATTGTTGATTAATCCGTAAAGGTAGCGAAACAATTAATGGTTATATACTTTATAAATATATTTTTGTATGTTCATTTTCATGCATTTCGACAGAAAAACTGCAAGCCAAAGGGAGAGTTATCCAGAGTTGACTTTAATTTGTGATAAAGCAAAGGATGTGTATTGTCACACAGCCTAGCCTAGACCACCAAACTCTTGCTATACCATGTACAATGTAAGTGCTTTTGCTATTCATATTGTGATACTCTAAAAGGTTTCTCCCTTTTAGAGCAACATGTTTTTGTTTTGATATCGTAAAGCGACATTTAGACCATCTTAAATGGTTTTTTTGTCGATTCTAATCTTAAAAGCCTAATGTAACGTGTGCGATGCGTGAGACATATTAATCTTTACTCTCAAGTGAGAGAAATTAAAAACATGGGATTTGTAGCATATCTTTCACCGAGGATAAATCGACCCGAGGCCTTAAACACGGCGATTTTATACAATTAGCAAAACAATACACAAGCTCTTGGCATTTTTGAAGTTTTAAAAAAGAAACAAAAATATGAGACATACTCATGATGAGAACTACCAAACTGAAAACTCTTTCACAATGTGAAAAATAATACATGGATCGCTTTTTGAAATAAATACTTGGTTCTAATCGAACATTGCCGACCGAACTTCAATTTTTTTAATAGGATTAATTTGTGTCATGATCTGCATCATCAAGAGCGGTTAAGTAACATTATATCAAACCATACCAAATTCACGTTCTTATGCGGGTTGTTCAACCTCAACTATTTCTACCGGAATTCATGAATATATTAAAATCATTTTTCTTCTGAATTTCGCAAATTGTCAAATAAATAACATGGCCTGGATGAATAGAGAGAGAGAGAGAGAGAGAGAGAGAGAGAGAGCAAAACCCAGCTAATGAATATACACCAGCCTGTACAAGGTATGCAGAGCGAAGATGGTAAAATCTAAGCATGATCCTGTTATGTTCCTAAGAAGCAAACAACGTGGCCATCCATTATCTCCACCGTCTGTTCAGAGATGGACTAATTCACCTCGGGAATGCTCTGTAGCCCCGGGCTCCAGGACCGTTGATGCGACTGATTTAAGCGATCTCCGACGTTGATCAACCTGGTCAGGACCTGGTGTACCGATAACTCTTTGACGTCGATCTGGCCAAGTAATTCTTCCAACTGTTTCTTCGAGATCTTGATTTTCACCTCTGTAACTGCCGATCCCAACGGCGAAGAAGACGTGGACGACGAACAGCCTTCGCCTTCTCCGATAAGAAGACTCTTTTCCTCCATTTTGGATGGTTTGTAAAGCTTAATGCTTTCTTCTTGTGTTGCTAAGAATCCCCAGTCCTCTCCGGCCCAGTGTTTTTCTGATGATTCTCGCCTCAAACAGTTGCCCATTCTATTCCTTTTTCAGATAGAAAGAGAGAGAGATTTAGGTGTAATATTATTAGCCTAGCGAGAGAAAGAGGGTGGATACGGAGATTGGTTATTTTCAAAACCCAGAAAGATAAGAGTAGAGAAAGAGAGAAGATTGCTACGGAGACGTGCTAGAGAGAGAGAGGCCTGCAATGGAGATGAGGGTGTTGTGAAGTTTAGAGAGAGAGAGGTTTGATGTGGAGATTGGGTGCTATATAAACACAGAGATAAAGAGTAGAGAAAGAGAAAATTGCTCTGGAGAGAAAGCGAGAGGAAAGGGAGAGATAGAGAGAGGGGGTGAGCCAAAAAAGGTGGAAAAGGAAGAAAGAAGAAGAAGAAGTCAGACCTAAAATGGTACAGATCAGAAATGAACTATCCAACATGGCAGATGATAAGGATCAGTTGACCTCTTCGATTTCGCCTCGACCATCCCAAGCACGGAGCTTGCTACAACAATGGCGGCTCGGCGGCCAAAAACCTCCAAAAAAACATTCCTTTAATTCAGCATACATCTTTTGACATATCCCCATAACAAAAAAACACCATAAATCACGATTAAAATGCCTTCAATGAACAAGATCAGATCATTACAGGTTTGGATAACGAAGCCAATGAACAACGAAAACCCTAGCTGGTGAGCTGCTTACTTTATTAGCTTCCAGCCATTTCTGTAGTGTGAACGCGTTCTGAGAGGGAATCTAAGAGAGCAGGTGTGAACACAGATTAGGTTAGAGATTCTCTCTCTCTCTCCTCACTTTCTCTCTCTAAGATGATGCCTAACCAGTAACCACTACATGGGTGTCACCTTTGACTCCATCTGCATCTCCATCTCCATCATCATCATAGCTATGTAAATCTTATCCGCAACCCACTTACTGTTTAGACTACCTTAAATTAGGGTGATTCAACTGTCCAGAAATAAAAAGTTTTTATCTGATATCTGAAGAAGTTAACTCAACATTGATAGTAATAGCTCTTACATTAGAACAGTGCAGACGTCACACCTAAAATCTTGTATCCAATCTATTATATCTGAATCAACTGAACTATATCTATGTAGACTGTGTCTGGTGATGTATTGTTTGCTTCTAACTCGACTCCATCTTCATCCACGATGGAAAGCGACCTCAGACCTAAATTTTGTTTTCTCCTTTCGTGAATTCTACAATTTCCTTCCTTCAAATGGCTACTTGGAATGATTTCTTGAGAATTTTCCATATTTTTATAGAATTTTAACCCACCAAAATGAAGCCTTTTGAATGTGGAATCATCGTCCAATCTAATTCGATTGTTTGAACTGATCTATTACGCATAAACCAGGTTGGGCAGACCCGATTCAAGAGAACCCGGCCAGCCCGAACCATTAAGCTCGGCTCAAGGCCTAGTTTAATGGGCTTTGGATCAGCCCATACTTATCACAGCATCAAAGAAAGCGTTAACCAACCGGAGCGACACAAGTGGACTATGGGACCCATTGATTCGACGTGGCTCAAAGGGAAACTGCCACGTAGAAATAACACATCGGATGCTTCTTTTGCGCGAGTACTAAAATAATGCCTGATGGCAGGAGCAACAGCGATCTGTCAGAAGCCTGGGCTCGCTTAATAATAGAACTTGGCCAATTTTCAAAGTTGCCCACGCTCCATAAAGCGCGTGCAAAATTCTTAAAATGTTCATCAGTATTTCCATAAGAAGAAATACTTGGTCTAGAAATTAATCTTTATTAAGAAAGATAATTACTGGAATAAATTATTTATTTGTATAAATTATTTTATCGAAAATTGAAGGAGGTGACCGTGTGCGGATGTAGGAGAGACGATACAAAAGCATGCACTGCAGGCTCTGGTTTCCATTTTGGTACGACCATGGAGTTTTGACTGCCTTGCCAATTATCTTGAACCCCTCAGTTCCAAGTTCCACCTCCTCACTCCGCCTTCGCTGTATCTCCGGCGACGATGAAGCTATCCCGGATGCCTCAACTCCCGCCGGAATTACCCACCGGTGTGGCGGATCTTGTGCATCGGGGGGATAATCGTAAGGAGGTGAAGCGGTGGGTTCGAAATCGCTCTAGAGTAAGGGGGGCTGGAGCTTCTTTTGGGAAGCGGAGTCGGCCGGGGACTCCACTGCTGAAGTGGAAGGTGGGCGATGGAGTTGAAGACGATAGGGAAAACCCTGTTTTGGAGGTTCGTCGGAGGCGCTGCCGGAAGTTGAATGGTGGAACGAAACCGGGGGTTTCTGCGAGGAAGCTCGCAGCAGGATTATGGAGGTTGCAGTCGCCGGAAGGTATCTCCGGCCAGGTGGGGGCCGGCGGCTTACATCGAGGGGAACAGCAGCTAGGGTTTCAGGTAATTGTGTTTTATACTATTCGGCCTTCAAAGGTCCAGAAATTCTTGCATATGTTGAAATTAATGAACATTAGGAAGTATTTGAATCTGATCCTATCCAAGCTTTCCTTTACGATGGGATTTTCCTCTTTCAATCAGTAATTAGTTTCGTCTGTCGCGCATAATTCGATTTGCAAACTGAAATTTTGATTCTTTACTGCCATTGTTGATATACTTAAGTTTGGAGGCAGTGATTACGCAGCTTCTCTTCATTACCATTGAACATGCTTTTAATGGAAATGCTTATGCCATTTTTCGATTTAAGTGATTGCCAACTATGATGAGCATCTGCCTTTTATATGTGATTCATCATTGTCGATAGATGGTTTCTAATTTAGGCATTCCGTGATGTAACATCTATTTTAATTCGCATCTAAAATATTGCAAACTGCAAAGGAATAAAATTATAGACGTTTGCAAGCTTATAAAAGGGGATGCTTTGAGTATTATTTTAGTGCTTCTGATTGGGTAGTTGAGTGAACCTTCTGTTCTAATTTCAGAAAATTGAACTTTAACTTATCATTTGGTTCCCTGTGTATAGTCAAATGTAGGTCAGATCGGGGAGTCAACTCTCGGCCCCAAAGGTGGCACAGCATTTCATGCGCAATCGAAGCATCCCTTGCTGAGCCCCCATTTATTCACCGGAATTCAGAAAGTATGAAATTCCTTGAACTTCCTCGTATGAATTGTGCTGCTAATGATTGATCATAGCATTTAGGTTGCATCCAATTACTTCTATCTGCCTTTTGGTGTCCTCTTTCAATGATCAATATGTTTGCAATTTACATAATTATTTGAATTGGAATTGCAAACTGCCTTTCTTTTATAGTTGGCATCAAGTGACACATGCAATGGAATAGATCATCTGGATTCTATCTTCAATGGTATTAGGATTAAAAAGAAATCAAGATTTAGATTGTTTACAGCATAAACTCAGACTGTTCAGCGTTGATTAGTGTTGGTTGGTTTGACTGTTTTGATTCATGGATTCTTTCTGAGTTCATTGAGTACTTGCCTCTTAAAAGGCTTCATTGTGGAGAACCTAATAACCAGGAAGAGCAACTTTTAATCTTTTATGCATAATTATCAGGCTTTTATGAATCAACTAATCACAATAATTAGTTTATTTTCTTAGTTTATGCTTTTTAATATAATAATTTCATGTATTGCTCAGAAAATTCTAACTAGTTTTGTCATTTCTCATTTTTTTCAGTTTGGGCCATCATGTCAGTTCTCCACTTTGGCAATGGAAGGTGAAACAAAGTGGGGCCCTATCCACCTGAACGAATCAGCGGAGATAAGCCAGATTTATAGTCAAAGAAAGCATCTTCATAAAAAAGGAAATACTCTTTCTGTACCATATGCTCTTGAAGCTGAACTAGAGGTGGCTCGAGTTCGCATTCAAGAGCTTGAAACTGAATGCCGAACCTCAAAGAAGCAAATAGAACATGTCATGAAGAAAGTCAGTGAAGAAAAGAGCTTATGGCGAAAACGAGAGCATCAAAAAATCCGTGCATTTATAGAAGACATCAAAGCCGAAACACATCGGCAAAGAAAAAATCGTCAAAGGGTGGAAATTGCCAACTCGAAACTGGTTGATGAACTGGCTGATGCCAAGATAGCAACCAAGCGAATTATCCAGGATTATGAGAAAGAAAGAAAGGCAAGAGAGTTACTCGAGGAAGTATGCGATGAACTTGCTAAGGAGATTGGAGAAGACAAGGCTGAAGCAGAGGCCATGAAAAGAGAATCCATGAAATTCAGAGATGAAATAGAAGAAGAGAGGAAAATGTTGCAAATGGCCGAGGTCTGGCGAGAAGAGCGGGTGCAAATGAAACTCGTTGATGCCAAATTGACCCTCGAACATAAATATTCTTTGATGTCTAAGCTAATAGAAGATATAGAGAATTTTCTAAGAGCAAGAGGTGCAACCCCTGATGTGAAGGAGATGAGAGAAGCAGTATTGCTGAAGCAGACAGCTGCTGATGTGAACCTTAAAGACATCAAAGAATTTTCTTACAGTAATTTCCCTGCCTTTGACGATGTACAGAATGATGAGATGAAAGAACGTGAAATTAAAACATGTAATGCGTTTAGTGCTGTTAGCCATGGCTCCAAAAAACACTCTGAGAGGCCCGAGGTTCACGGGCTCGATGCAACTGCCATTGACCGGGATGAAGAAGAAGATGAAAGTGGGTGGGAAACAGTGAGTCATCAGGGCTCGGGTTATTCACCGGAAGGGAGCATTCAATCGGTCAACCATAAGTGGGAAAGAAATGAGAACAGAGATATGCCAATCACTGAAATTACTGAAGTATGTTCAGCTCGAGAGAAGCCATTGAAGAAGGTATCTTCAATTGCCAGGCTTTGGAGATCATGCCCGAACAATGGCGATAGCCATAAGATGATAGAGGGAGTAAATGGCAGGGCATCAAATGGAAGAGCATTCCATGGGGGATTTGAATCACCGGATCGGTGTTCAGCCAGAGGCAGGCTTAGCCCCCCTGGTTTGGGGAGTCAATTAAGTTCTCCCGACTCGAGGAATGCTCAAATAACACGAATGAAGAAAGGGTGCATTCCACTTGGCACGCAGAAGCACAATTTGAAGGCAAAACTAATGGAAGCAAAGATGGAAATCCAAAAGGTCCAATTGTGCCAAGTTCTTAAACAGAAAACATGAATGTTCATGGCAATGGCTGCTCCCTGAGATCAATAATGGAGCCCAAGGTAATATTTCCTTCAGAACCCAACTAGAACCAGGGTTTGCTAAAACTACATCAATTTGGAAGCGATGGATTGATCGATGCAGAAGATCCTGCTCCGTCCCCCTACAAACAAGAATAGTATTGCTGATGCATTATTTAGAACTCAGGCCACCCTTGTCGAAGAAATTGTCATATCTTTATTTGTAATATTATCATTCAAGTCTTTCATCATATGCTGGCTTCTTGGTACTAAAAAGAGAGTAAACAATTCTAACTTGACCCATCATCACACATGGATTTTCAGGTACTGAGCGGAAAAGTTCTTTCAAGATTTCATTAAATTTGTCGAAGTATTTGAGCTCATAGAAAATGGGATTGCTCTGTATCACCTAAAATTGTGTGTCTGTAAGAAGGAATGATGTTTGTTCCAAGAATATGACTGTGGGTCCTTTGAAGACTAAATGAAACTAATTTTCTCGAAACAAACAGACTGGCTCCATTGGTCCACTTCAGCTCATCGGTATTCCTGAAAGTTGACATGGCCGGTAGCCTGGGCATGTTCTACGGCTTCCTGTGTTTTGAAGGTAATCTTAGAGAGAGGGTTTCCAGAATACAGGAGAGAAAGGAAGGAGGAGAATTACCTTCTGGCCAATGACTCCGATTTGACAAACGCCGCAACGTAAAGTGAAGTTGGCAGTATCAGTATAACTTCTTTTTCTGTGAAGTATGCAAAATATGAACAACGTTATCAATGGTGAGAAAGGAAGGAATCAATCTCTCTCTCTCTCTCCTCTCCCACAATAAGACGCAGAAAATCACCCCACACAGATCATGGATCCTTATATCTCATAACCAATTTGAATTTTTCATCATTTAATTTCTTATCTCTCTTTCTGTACTATTTATGATGTGGTTAGATGGAAGTATGTTACGATCCAGAAATTAGATGCTAATCGTAACAAAAGTACAAAGTATAAAGCAGACTAGCAGATAAGTAGCAGGGAAAAAGATCACATAGTCCGCCATAAAGCTAATTTTGCACAATAGCTCAAATGGCAGCAACTAATTTTTCTAAACCATGAAATGAACTTTTTTTTTTCAAATCAAAACGCTTAAACTATATTTTATACATAATTATTTATTACTGTGATCGAACTGTACTGCGTCGTACCTCTTTTGGTCTTTGACAAAATTAAGAGCTAGCCCCTCGACTGCTCCAATTGTCCCATCTCTGGTCACTGCAAAGATAGTTTGGTCGAACTCATCTGGAGCTCCCTCAAAAGGAGACATCTACACATGACAAAATGTAGAAAGACCAATCAAAGACAGACAACAACATGAAAGACTATGAACCGAAGCACAAGTAAACAAGAATGTAAACGACAAAAGAATATCGAACGAACAGCATGTTCTTCATATTCTAGCCCATTGGTAGACCATACGTGTTGTAAAATTTTCCAAAGTGGATAAATCCACCAAGTATCAAACATGCATTTATAAGTCAATCATTCACAAATCGTCCCA
The DNA here is from genome assembly GCA_003255005.1 of Begonia fuchsioides. Taxonomy (NCBI): domain Eukaryota; kingdom Viridiplantae; phylum Streptophyta; class Magnoliopsida; order Cucurbitales; family Begoniaceae; genus Begonia; species Begonia fuchsioides. The sequence continues at coordinate 140,925 of QAOC01001155.1, forward strand.
AAATTCAGGCTGTAGAGCTTCATGCATATAATATCTAACAGAGTAAATGATCTTCCAAAAATTTATAATTTTCACTTTTTCGATAAATAGAAAACAGTTGTGCCAATATGATAAAAAGGAGTTTTGAAACAATTTTATTATATTGCTTCTAATATCACATTGGAAACATTTATTATTTATTTATTTATTTTCCTTAAAAGAAGCCACTACGCAAGTAAGCAAGAGCATCGGAAGCCATCCAACTGTAAACAAGAAATCAATAAAAACCAGCACATGAACAAATAACTTTCAATAAAGCACCGAGTTTATATAATAAGACAGATATGATAAAGTTCACCGATTAACTTAAAGCTATAATCACAGGGAATAATTAGCATAACTTATAAATACCATCTTAACCTAAAGCAATTTATGGCCTATACATAAAATTTATTATTGTTTGATACAATGATCCTTCCATATTGACATCAAACAACGTCAAAATCTTAAAATGAAAGGTTCATAGAAGGCTTACAGCCAAAGCATCATAATGAAGACCATCATAAATCAGCATTACTCTTTCTGAATATCTCATTTCCTGTCAAAATAAATAGGAAAAAAATCATAATTCACAATACAAGGTACATCAGATACTGGATAAAGCTACGAACCTGACCATACAAATCGCATCTTGTAGTTTGAATATCATAGGCTGCAATTTCACGCCCATAATATTCTGCTAATATTGAAAGTTCAATGGCACCTTCAAAGAAAAAAAAAACTTAAACAGGTCAAACAAACACAATATATCGTATAATAACACCCTTGCGCATGAAAATTCTAGCATAAGAGGACCATGATCTTTTTTTCCATATGTATAGTTTGCGTTTGAGTTTTTGAAAAAAACTACTACTAATAATATTTATTTGCTAGGGCATTGCTAGATGATGATAGCATTACATAAAAGTTTGAGGGGTTGAGCCTTTTGTCGTCTATAAATGTCAATTCGCTTTACTTGACCCAAAATTTCCATCACAATTTATTAAAAAACTGGATGAAAATTAATTGAAAAACAAGACAAAAACTTCTCAATTAACGAAATTGAGTCCACAATGACGAATCTAAAAAGCTTTAGACAAACCTCCCCATTTCTCCGAGTCAAGAATCCAAGAACAATACTCTGCATTTGGCTTTCCAAGAAATGCTTCAGAATATTTTGCTGGATCACTCGCTACTTTTGCAGCTATAACCTTCAGACATTCCCAAGAGGAAAACTATTCTTTTAAGAACGTTGAAAAACAACTATCATAATGACATGATTAACTCATGCATGATTTTATGATGAAACTTATGATACAAAGTGAAACCATACAATGAACTTTCTCGACATAAAATATCGCATTTTCAAGACAAGAAAGAAAAGGAATAAGGATATAACCTGTCTTAACTCACTAGATTTAAACTGGTCGTGTTCCATAACATACCTAAAATCAGGAAAGAAAACATGATGATCAATCACAAGACAAGTCATTGAAGTACTGTAAACTATCTATAATTACCCTACGGCATTGAAGAGACAGCTGTTGTCTGATGGAATGACTCTTCTAACAATGAGGCCCTCCATTATACGAGGTGAATAAGCCTGTAATTGATCCATCAAGAGTTTAAAAAATTGAACGAGTACTCCAAAGATTTCCTCAACTAAAAACAAACAACAAATTTACAGCTATATACAGCAACCATCGAAATAGAATAATAAAAGAACGATTACACCAAACAAGTATGAACTACGGCTGAAGGTGTTCTTGAAAAAAAATTATCTAATCAGAGAACGAGTTGAAGACACAGCATAACACAGCAACGATTCTCATAAAAGGCCCAAACTACAGAATACGGATGGAACTTCGAAATACCAATAAGAAAAGAAAAAAACAGATGCATCTAATCCCTATCCAAAATCGACCTAGATGAACGAATTTCAACAAACTGAAATGAGAAACTGGTACAATCCTATCGGAAAGACGAGAGCTTTGAAAATACCCAGATCCCATTTCACATCAAGAACATAAACAACTTAACAGATAAGAATGAAGACGCTGGTACAAGATAAGATAACAAATCCAAATGTAAAAGCAAAACTGAAAGCAAAGAACCAGCTTACTTTTCTTTAAATCGGGCCAACAAGAACGGAGATCGGAAGAAAGAGATATTCTTATAAGCTTCGGGCTTGTGAAACTTGAGTATGGTTGGCTGCATTGCGTTGTTTAGGCGCAACCCAAAGACGGAACTCATCTTTGGATTCTACCTCCCTCCAAATCCCGTCATCCACGAGACCGACACTTGCCATCAAGATGTTTTCAAGATTTCATTATAATATTCTGAATTTATTTTCCAAAAATTTTCGGTTTAATTTTCTCTTCTAAAATTCTCATTTTTAAGTAAGTTCTATGTCAACAACGATTGCTATGCAACTAAGTTTTTTTATTTACATTTATTAATGAAATAAATATTATATTAATTTTATTTTAATTGAATCATTTATTAATGTAATGTCTTTTGATGAAAATACTTAGTCAGGCTATTCTCGTCTAACATTGTTCAGACCAATCATAAATGTATTAATCTCGAAAGTGATTCTTTGTACGCTTCTAGCAATTCACTCTCATCAAAATGATCTTCCAACTTATTAAAAAAAATCACACGGCTCATTGTCTTTGCACGAGGAACACGCGTTGGAACCTTCTTTTTCGGACTTAATGTCTCGATCAATGTCTTGAATTTCCTCGGTTATAAATGGCCACTTCTTCGTCGGATGTGGAGTCTCGATCGATGTCTTTAATTCCCTTGTTCGTTTTTTCTTTCAAGTGGGTTATAGCTTCTCATGTGGCAAATTTATGTTCAATACTTGTATAAATATGTACATTGAAAGTCCTAAAAATTTAGAGAATGTGATCCAAACTATGCTTATAGAAGTGAATCTAGCTCTATTTCTTGGTTTAGTAGTCACTAAGATTGCGGTAATTATTTCAAAATAAATTACCCCCTTTTTTCCTTAGTATATGTTATGTAAGATCAAAGATATACAATCACATATAGTGCTTGGTTAAGAATGGAAAATAGAGGTCAAATGTTGAGTAGAGTCATGAACAGGGATGAGTTTTCTGCACGTAGGACACGATCCTCGTAAATGAAGCCATTCGTCTATGCATTCTAAATGGAAGAAATGTTCACAACCTGGCAGGCTTCTTACCATATCTCCATCTTCCAAATCCTAGGACGAAACAAAAGTACAAACTCTCAAAATAAATACAGCATAAATGGAACCAAAAACGAAGAAAGAGACTGGTTATGTTGTTTGACAGATGCCAGACGTATATAAGTAGACAGAAAATCAAGATCTTCGTACATCTTTTAAAAAAAATAAATAATCTAGAAGTACTCGAAAATGTCTCCTAAAGGGTTGAAAATTTACTGTGGTTTACCTCCAAACATATATGGCAACCGAAGCCATTGCTTTGTGGGTTATTCTTTGAGCTGCATGAGTGAAACTCAAGCACTGGCAGCTTTTGAACACTGGTTTTTGATAATCCTTCAGACTCAGAATCTTTAATGTCTGAAATCTCTCTGTGTAGAGATTCAACCATCTGAAATGCCAACAAAAAAATCCTCTTTTAATTATTGTTTATCAGATGATAGAACATCATCGTTCTAAGATACTATTTCGGAGAGGTTATTATTAAATGAAACATCTTGGTTCGATTCAGGAACAACTGGACATTGAAACATCAGCGTCTCCAGAAGGTCCCCGATAAGGCTTTCGAGCAGTAAACTATTTTCAAAAATATGAAAAAATAGGATCGCCTACTTACCCAAAATTCAACGAATGCATTTCCATTGACCAAACTAGCCAAAAGATCGACCTGTAAATTCAGTAGTTGAAGTTGAGAATGGTAGGGCATCTTAAAAAGGCTCATCAAGCTTGCTTTTTTACGTAGAACTTTCTTTAAACTGTTGAAGGTATTTATATGAACTTACTTTGGACGATGAAGGACGTTCATCAGCAAACGCAAGCAATTGGACGGCCACCAAGGCCCCTGTAACGAGTCCTACACCAGCACCATTTATGAGCCCGAACCCCTTCGTCTGTCCATTCATGGCTCCAAAGATGGTCCCCATTATTAAACCTCCTGCAAATATCAATGGTCTTTCAGATACTGCATGAACTTTTTCTTAAAACCTAGTTCATCTGTAAGTTTCTGCACATTTTACTATATTCAGAAAATTAGGTTTCTACGAACACGATTCATCTTCTTGACCCTGATTCTATTTTTCTATATTATCCATAAAGTTACGAAGAAAATGGCATGTTAAATGCATAATTACGTTGCAAGAAGGCACATATTACCTACGGCAAGAAAGCATGCAAATGCAACAAGAGCTATTCTCTCTGACAGAGTAATCAAAACCCTAATTCCATGAAAAACAGCTGGAACAAGAACCTCCGTGGAAGTCGCAGCAGCCTCTTTGCATATGAGAGACGCCATTTTCAGACCAGTGAAAGATCCTCGAACCATGGGTCCAACTCAAAGGTAAACACGTTTTGCTTAGCANTTTAATTGATGTATTAAAAATAATTAATAATTATTTTTAATTAAAATATATTAAATATATTTTAATTAAATTAATTATAATTAAAAAGCTGAAAAGATAGCTATAACATTTCTATCTAAAAAACCTCCATATTTATGACATATGGATCGATTAGACACTCATGTACAAACATCCACACATGATCGTCGATGTAGCAATAACTTATTTTATGTGTTATAAATGTGCAATGCATGGTGTAATTCACATGCGTGTATCAACGTCATGTGTCACTTTCTAATACATAAAGACAATTAAAATCCTATTTTATGTAGCAATTTGTGCAATTATTTTACGATTAAGAAGCAATTTGCTTCTCGTACAAATTGGACATCAATCCACTTTAATTACGATATTTTTTAGTGTCTTTAAACTTCTATATTTGCAACTATTTCCAACGACACGGCGCACATGTCAAAATAAATTGGTTCATGCACCGATCTCCTAGTTCCACATAATATATGATTAGTTCGCATTTATTTATTAAATAATCCAAGTGAAATTACTAATTCAAATTGCACTAATTTAAGTAAAATAATTGCGAATATTTTACATGAACTAGGCATTTTCACAAAGAATATGCCTCGTTTTCGCATTAAACTCGAACGCGCACCGAATCCTACCGCATTGACTAGGAATAGAAAATTATGAATGTTCGAGTTTTCTCTTAATTTCTTTTTACATTTGTATGCATTTTCAAAAATTATTTATTAGTCAAAAATCATGGAAGCGTGTGGCGTAGACGATGCTAGGAAGTTCCTCCCAAATCCACGTTTCTCCAGAACCTCTCTCCCTGCTGTGATTTCCACCCACCAACCAAATCAGAATTTAATCATGATTTGATTTATTTAATTAAGTTTTATAATAAGCAATGTAATTATATTCACAATAAAATCATAGTTAATTACAGTGAAACCTAGTTAACTAGGTTAATTAATCTCGTGACATATCGCAGTGTTATTGCTCAGTTTTATTGCACCATTGATGGCCACAACTAGAGTTCCCGAGTTCGAATTTAATATTCCAACGGTCCTCTCGTCTATATTTTGTAGTGTGTCGAATTTAATTTCATGCATATGTTTTCTATTGTTATTATGTATATATTTAAAAATTGCTTGATTTTTCCCGTCTCTCTTTTAAGGATATTTGCCGACCATTAATAAAGGAATTCCTGTGGAATTCGGGTTCTTGGTGGGTTGTTTGATTTGATTGAACAGGTTCGCCAATACAAGGTGGAATTGAACCGGGCTTTGTGGGACGATTGAGTCGGATATTTACGTTAGATTTTGAATCGATTTGCTTTCAAATTCGTGTTTATGGTTCGTAGAGCAGTCCAAAACTAGATAGATAACTTAATTTATTACATATTAATAAAGACTAACTTATAATTAATATGATATTTATATATATGTTTATATATACAAATGTAATAAAGAAAATATATTTAATCTACGGAAATTTAAATCAAAAATTTTGAAAAACGACTTAAATTGACATAACTAATGATCTATAATAGCTAAAACACTATTTTTCTCGTTTGCCAAAATGCTTTGATTACAGGCTCTTAAGTTCTTCCTCAAAACTGAGGATTAGTCTTAATGACTCCCACGAACATAGCCATTCACTAAATACACGGAATACTATTACGAGGCGGGTTGATCCGGTAAACGGGTCAAGTCCATTTCGACTTGGTGGATAGTCCACTGGAAGTTCTCCAGTTTCTGCAGCATCAACGAGTAATTGTGTATATCCTCAGACATAATTCAGAGCCAAAAGACACAAAAAAGAAGAGACCAAATAAGGAATATGTTGAATTATGAGAAGGCTACCTTTACAACATCATGGTACTCCCTCGCAATGTTATCAAAATGAGGGTCCACACCTTGATACTCGCGAAGACGAGTAACCTGGACGAAACACACAAGTCTTTATAAGCCTGAAGCAATTGATCAAGACTTCTGAACTGCATAATAGGATGAATGATAAACCGGATTGCCTTAACCAGCAAGTTATATATGCTGGCCTAATTTTTCAGAACAACCTTAACATGGAACATGCCATGTTTGATTTTCATTTTTAAATTTGACAAAATTCTACTGCCCTTGAATACGAGGCAGCTTAATTTTTTTATCATTCTCAGAAGAGAGATTACTTTCTCGCGGAGGATAAAGCTAGAAGCATATAAAATGGAGATATTTGTCATCTGGTTTCAATGAAAAGTTGATAATGAAATTAACAGATTTGCGTTATTTGCCAAAACAAATCGTGGTACAGGAATTTACCGCTTTGTTGTAAGCAATAGACGCTTCTTCAGTAGCTTCAACAAGAAACTTCCTAAAAACAAAGAGAATTGATTAATATTATTTATCAAAGAGCAATGAGTTGCACATAAGTTGTAAATGGAACCTTATTTTATGAAGAGCTGGGATAGACTCCTGAGTGTAAGTTTCAAGCAGGAGAATATGCTCCAGAACCCTGACATGAAAAGGGATACATCAATAACTGAGACAATTGTTCATGGAGAGGGATAAATGGAAAACAATTACACAGATGCAAAAGATTCTGCACAAAAAAAAAAACAGTTATGTGGCCTTGTCTCTCAAATTTTTGTAGCAATACTGAAAGATTAATTTCTCAAAAAATGGAAGTTTAGAAAGCAAGGACCAGGATTTATTGACCAATAAAGAAATTGAACTATCTCATACATAACGCATATGGATTGTTTAACATACTATAAACAAGGGAAAGTGCGGAATGGATAATACTTAAATTTAATTTCTTGTGATAATTAATATTTGTTGGATTACGACGAAGTCAACAGAAGATAGAGAACCAATAAGCAGACTACATGGAGATACCCCACTTGGATGAAATACCAGATCATACATATGTAGAAACTAGGCGCACTTGAAGCCATCATGTTTGAAAGTAGTAGCCTACTTACAACAATCCATTGAAAATACAGTTAATCCGAATCAAATAGCAATTTTTTTAAACCAAAGGCATTGAAGTTAAGAATGTTCAACACCTAACTTCTTTTTCATGAAAGAGATTATGCTTCCAACTAATTCATTTGAAGCCCTATTTCATTTGTTTGAAGCATTGTGATTAGCCCTATTTCATTTCTATGACTGGACCATTTCTCTTCATTGTTCAAAGTTCGAACAGACTCCCGGCCTTTCCAACATATTTATTTACAAAACCCAAGCAGGCACAGAAAATATTGAGATAAAATGAGAATAAGTGGTGGCATACCTCAACTTGGCATTCATAGTCTCACATCTTTTGCAAAGCCATGTTTTTTGAAGTTCATCCTGAGAAATTTGGAGGGAAAAATGTTGAATTATTATTAAGAAGAAAAAATGCATTACCAAAACTTTTATGACTAAATCCACATGACATTCATCCAGCACATTGAGAAAGAGATAGAGAGATTACATATTTATGTTGATGTTGAAGCTTCAAATCTTTGACAAGCTTAATAAGGACACCCAATATCTGTTCCAAGACCTAAATTGACATAATTATTAGATAAGGTTCCACATCAGACAAAGCACGCTTTTATAGAGTAGATATCAACTAAGAATGTTTATTATCTCATAATGCTTTCAAGATTACACTATAATACTCGGAAAATTTTCTGTCTGCAGAATACAGCTCCTCTCTTAAGGCTGATTCTTCCCTTTCAGTTTCCTCAATGACCAACTTTATCCTAATAAATTAAAACATGAGAAAATCAAGAGAAAAATGATAATAAGCAACAAAATGAAGTTTGTAATAAAGAGAATAAAAAGAGTAAAACCTCTCTGGAAGACGAGCAGCTGAGTTTTGATGCCCAGATGATAGTTCTACATGAATTAAGGTTAGGTAATATATTAATGCGCACAATACTGAAAAACTGTCATTATATTTACTTAAAAACAATTAAGTATAATATTCTTAGAGTTGTATCAATTAGAAAAGTAATGTTCCATTTCATATTCTAATCTTGCAAATTTATGTGTCATTCTAATGCTATTCATTTATACGCAAAATTATCATATTGTAACATAAAATCTTAGAATAATAAATTACATGAAATATAAGTGAATAACATAGAAGCAACACATCAGAGTATGAGATTAAAGTACTAAACTAGAGTACCATTACTCAATTAGATACTATAGTCTCCCTTCCCTTTCGATTAAAACAAGAATAGAAAGTAATAATCTCTAATTTTACAGTATAATAGATTGCAAAATCATAGCAGGAGAAATAACATATCAAGTTTCCTTTTTAGAAAAGAAGTTAATCTTTCAAGCAGATGAAGGTAAAAGGACCACTATGCTCCAAAAAACAAATATAACAGATGCCAAGATCAGGAGAAGAAGACATGGAGAGCTTAGAGTTTTCCAGTGGAGAGCGAGTGCTAGAAAGAGGACGTACCAGCATCATCCATCGCAAAGGCATCCACGGCAACCACTAACTTACTACATTTAACCTTTAAACGACCCTCAATCTCATGCAATAGAGACAATTGGTATTCTGTCATATCCTACAAAATGTTTTAAAAGTGTTAAATTATAAAATAGAAATGAAAACTCCATTAGAAACAGACAGCTTTGATCAATCTATTCTGACCACTGAACAAGGAATTTTACCATGGATAATGGTGTGCGATGCAGCTGAGATTGCCATAAATAAGCAGGTGTGATACCAAGAAAGCGATTGGGAACACCACCGACTCCAGGATCCTCTGAATCAGACAAGCCAACACTGCTGGTGCTATTTGCACTTGTATAATTTGTTGAGGTAGTGCTTGAGCCGATTGTTAAGCTGGTGGTTGCACTATCAATAGAGCTTCTCGTCATCATGCTAAACTTTTCAATTTCTTCTTCATGAATTTCACCATCCTTGGAAATAAGAGGAAGCCTTAACCTCTGAGCAGCCTCTGCTACAACCATTCGATGCTCCAAAGTCTCATATACCTAAGATGAGACATGAATGTCATTCTATTTAAAGAATTTTCATGTTTCTAAATTTAAAATAAATCTGGGATATCTTCCTGAAAATTGACAGCCAACTCTTTCTTATTTCCCATTTTCCAACCTATTTCTGACAGCATAATCTCGTCAAGTTTCGAATGTTACAGAACTTGCATAGAAGTTCATTACAATAATTGTTGAAAGGAGATAATCCAGCCCTTTCAACTTCTATAGATAATGATTTCATTGAGAAAGCATTGCAAATAAACAAAACAAAGTTTATAAATGATAGTTTGGAAGCGAGTATGATCAACTGAAACCTGAGGTATGTTCTTCAAGCCTAGATGGGGATATAGACCCTGAATGTCTCGAACTGATACAGTTTGCTGATATTCTTCCACCATTGCTATAGCTTCACAATATATAGCCTAAAACAACAGATTGATATAAAGAAAAAGGATGAAGAATGCAGACTATAAGAGCAGTTAACCGTTCCTCAAAAATCACGAAAGTTGTGAATTGGACGAAGGCAGTGATTAACCATGTATTCCAAGTAGCGAAGTCTTTCCCTCGACATTTCCTCCCTGGCCTGAATAATAGCCAGTTTAATTTATTGAAGTTATCTCAGAAAATAAAGAATTTTTTACCATAAATAATGGCTAAAGCAAGAGAGAGAGAGAGAGAGAGAGAAGAGAAACTCTCATGGAGTGTGACAATCAGGAAACATACAGAAACTAGTAAAATGTACCAGAAAATTAGGAAGACAAACCTAATGATTTCCTTCATTCAAAATTCAAAATCGACATACAGCAGCACATTTATCCATTTAACAAAGAAAATCGAGAGAGAGAGAGAGAACAACCACTTGGAGATCGTAGTAGGCGGACCTAGAGATTAGAGATCCATCGGGAGCCAAACAATGGCGCTCCAACTGCTCGACAACTTGCATCACATCCGATGGGAGATTTTGCCCTCCTGCTTGCGATCTTTTCGCCATCGAATATAAAAAATGGCCGGCGTTTCGGTCGGTCCGTCGGTGAGTAAAAGAAGGAACTTACACAAGCAGTGAGAAAAGGGTCGACGGGGCATTACGGGAGGCAGGAGAGAGAATAGCGATACACAGAAAGAAGTGGGAAATGAATTTATATAATTAAATAATTATTATATAATTTAAGCAACTTCAATATCGAAATTGTCATGAGTTCAAGTTCGAAGATCTGCTTTAAAATCAATCAATATTAAATTTAAACTCAAACGCCAAAATCTAAATTGAATGTTTCATCTGCTAAATGCAAAAATCGGACAATCATCCTAACGAAAACACAAAACTTGTCGACCAAATCCAATACATACATAATACAACCGGACTCAAAGAGGGTTCATTTGTATCGTTTCGAAATTCAGATATTAAGGCTTGAAGCAGTAACAACAGCTCTTGACTGCTTCATCCAAGGATCAACAATGGCGCCATTGGTATGTTCCAGACTAAGTTAAGAACACCAGCACAAAGAGGATGATGAACAGAACAATTAAAAACAAAATCATCATTAATTGCCCCTTTATACCAGCCTTCTTCATCACCACGCCTATTTTTTTCTGCATATAAAACATCTCAGTCTAGATTGAATCAGTTCAAATACAGTTTAGCATTAATTTGCCCGGACACGTGACCCACCTGAACGAAATCGAGGCGATTTGATGTTGCGTCCATTTCTGTTCCTAGTTCATCTATGATTTTCTCCTGAAATGCACCCATTTTTAATAACTTGTTGCATCGGTGGCGGTGCCTACAATTTATTTTACAATTAGTCGGGATGGGAAGTTTTCACCTGAGCAAGAAGTTCATCATGTATTGTAAGTCCGACTCCGCCAACTCTCCCCACGATAGCACTGAGTTCATCCAATTCCTCGTCTTGACGCCTAAGTCCAGTGATCATTTAAAATCACTTGCAGTGAGAAGAATAAAGAAATTGAAAGAAAAACTTTTTGATGTAGCATTATACAGCATGGTTTTAAAATTCAGAAAGCCATGAATGAGCAGTCCATAAATGGGGAACTTTTCTCCTTTTTTGTTCATTTATCTCAATAATTCTGTGGAATTATAATTTTAGACAGAATCAATTTACCCAAATGTGAATTATTACAACATACCTTATGAGAAGCAACTGTCGATCTGATTCCGAAGCAACAAAATCATCATTATCTTGGTCGTTATATTGATTTGACCTACCTCTTTCATTAGTATGGGGCAACCTTAACAGTTCTCGGCGCTTGCCATTCATATCAATTTTGCTACTGGTAATGTCATCCTGCTCCTTTCCAGATTTCACAACCTTTTTCACGGAGCCAACCTATATGTAGCATAGTCATTCACCAGATTCTAACTACCACCAATTATCTGTTCAAAACGATGACTGGAAAAACAACCAATAAAGTAGGCCATGATCGCATTTCAAAGGTCAACCATATGAAATAAATAAATTTTTCAAAAACAAAGAAGTCCTTCTCTTGTCTTTGATAAAGAAAACAGACTCCTCCATTCATTTAAATCAAATGACTTAAAACCACAGAAAAGGAAAATTTTCATCACTGTTCAACCTCGTCAGAAATTGGAAAGTGGTGTTATTTGATACCTGAGCACGAGCTGTGCCAGTCCATCTCTTTCGTTTTTCAAGCTCTACTTCTTCAATGCCATACCATCTGGGATCTCTAGCTGCAACAGCAACAGCCTTGTCTAATTCATCCACCTTCCTATCAGAAAAGCAGGCTTTCAGCCATAACCTTTGTGGAAAAAATTTTGTTTTCTTATTTATTTTTTTTTTTTGTAAAAAGTTAACATTGAACAAAATAAAGCTGCGCAGGTCAAGTAGCACAAGACTACATTTACAAAAAAAATGTATCGGTATATGTGAATGTTTCTTTCAGAAAATTCTGGATGCCAAGGCCATGTAAGCACTTTAACTAATCCCACGAATTTTTTTTCAGAAAATTTATCCAAACGAGCTAAGTCATTGAAGTTTACCATCAAACAACATAACTTAAAAAATTTTGAGTTCAAGCAGATTCCTAAGATGTTTAAACTGAATTTAAAATCCGCTATACTGTTAGAGTTCAACACTGATAGAACCCTGATTATAGTCAATACTAAAGCATAAAATCACATAAAACAATTCTGAGCATAAGAGAGGCTCATATAAGGTCTATCAAACAAGCTACAGATACCGACTTGCTTAAAATGTCCAATGACATGTGTCCTATGAATCAAATAAGTGCCCTATGTTTTGCTCATTGCACGAAAGCATAAATGCAATTCTTGATTTAGAGTAAACACCAGTGTCTATTTTATCTGAATTGCTCAATGGTAAGATTCACAATCAGCTACTACCAGCTATTAAACAAACCATATATTGAAAGATATAATGGGTTACCTGCCACTCAATGCTTTCACAACTAGCAAGCAGCTCATCTGCGAGATGCACTCTATCTCCTGTATCAGAAATACGCTCCCATCGATGAAAAGTTGATTGCAACTTGTCAATCTAATAAAGAAAAATATATATTAGAAGGAAATAAAAAATTATGCACTAATCTAACATCAAAATTATTGCCATAGCATCAATATATCGATAGCTGAGTTCTTAGCACATATATCAATACCTACAACATTTAACAACCAAACTGAATCCTAATGCAGGGAAAAAAATTAAGATGACACTTTGTAAACACCAAAATAATTAGAAAGCATGAAGGGTCAAATCTCATGAAAATTAAAAATAAAAAAGACGGTCTATTCTTATTTGATTGAAAAACTTTAAAAAAACTCAATTTCTAAGGCTTCCAATGCTAAAAACGGACTTACAGATTCTTGGATTTCATCCTTAACAACGTAGAATGGATCTTGAGCTGAAGTCATTCTGAACTTCTATAACTAGAACTGCATCATATGGACAAGTAGACACAGATGAATCAACATTGAAATTACGTCAACCGCACATACTACACAACAAAGTCTCAGAAAATAATACAACACCAAAAAAAGATTGATTCTAGTTACTCGATGACGATGACAATCGGAGGCCAGGGATTGAGTTAACATAAAATTGAGAGAATACACTCGCTAACATTGCCAAATTCAGACAAAGTACACAGACCAAAAAAGACCATCGAGTCATTAAATTTTCCCAGATAGATAGAGAAGAACCTGCAAAGAAGTACGGCTCCAAAGCCGAAGATCCCACGAATGAACCCCGACGATCGGTTACGCGGTTGGAGAGATGAAGAACCGGGAAGAAAACGAATCCCGATTCCCGAAATATCAAATAAGGGCCTCCGATTACAGTGAATTCGCCCCGTCAACGTTACTTCGATTAAAATACTCCTATGAAATAACAAGTAAAATACCATTTTGACCCTGTCTTAGTGGTCGCTAAACATATTTCCACATTACAAACTTAATCTAGAAATTAAGCGAAGGTATTCCATTAATCGTATCTTTAGTTAGAATAGTGATATTCAGTACGTAATCAAATATATTAAAACAATAATATATTTAAAATAATATTATATTTATTTTTTTAACGTATTCTCAACTTATTTTCTGATTTAATTAAAGAGTATTTAATATATTATAATTAAATTAATAATTTATAATATTTATTGTATTAATGAGAACTTGACATGTCAGAAGATAAATTGAAAGAGCACGATAAAAAAAAAGTATACCAAGTATTACTCTTATTTTATTGTTTGATTACACATTGTAAATAATTTAATTTTCTAATTAATAAAAGAGATATATTGCTTAAGATAGAAACAAAAACATTTTTATCCCTCCAAAAACTCTTATTGAAGCTTCTACCTTTACTCAATACGATCGGTTTTGAGTTGATACTAAAAGCTTGACTAAAAGTACATCCAAATCTTTATTACATCAACGCAGTTTGAAGGTTAAATACAGTAAATTCATAGAAAAATAATGGAAATATTATAGCTACTTGACTCTCAGCTTCTCTCTTCTTCCACTTCCTTTAATGGATGAGGAGGATCAAACAAGCTAAACGTAGAGTAGGCTGAAATCAAAGCCAGTAAGAAGAAGCAAAGAAATGCCAGGCCGTGAAGAATCAAAGCTAGCTTCATTCTATGGCAAAACTTAGCGTATGAGCTACAGGCCTCGCTCCACGACACTTCTCGGTCGCCGTGGTTGGCCAAGTACAGAATCTCTGCAGCCGCAGCAGCCGATGTGATCATCAAATACGCCATAATCTGCGACGAAGCTTGAGTTTATGAAGACCTGGTTTAAATATTTTGAATATTTTGATCTACTTTTTCCGGTGGGTGTTTGAGAATCTGAGAGACAGACCTGGTCGGAGACGAAGAACACCCAAGCTTTAATGACGAAGAATCTAATCCAAGAGCAAATGGCCATTCCAAGAGCATATGCAGCGCTAATGGAGCTTACAAAAACCATGTATCTGCAGAAATATTGAACTCAAAAACATTTCGGATGCGACAATGGAAATACAAATCTTAAAAAAAAAAAAACAAGTTCTTACTTAAGCCCGGTGAGATTACTGAACTCTAAAATCCCATAACTACTGTTATCTTCACGATTAGTAACTGTTAACCAAATAGTTGCGACACTGAAAGGAACCGAAAGGAGCCTAAAAGTGAAGTCGAGGAGCTTGAGGACGGGAAGGGGGTGGTGGCCGACGGAGGATGGAGGAGAATCGACGTCGAGATTTCCGGTCATGGCCGGAATCAGAGGCCGGAAGTTGAGTTTCCGGAGAGGAAACGGAGGAGATGGGAAGTGGGTTAGGAAGGAGGTGGATAAAGATTATAAGTTTTTGGATGATCCATGAATGGACCGATCGTGATGATGAAAGGAAGTAATGGGATGGTTGGTTTGCTCTTTTTGTAGTGCAAGAATCATGAGGCTGTTTCGGTGGGCATGATGCACAAGAGATGTAGGGTGATGGTGGATTCCATTTGCAAATTGAAAATTGGGAAAAAAAAATTAAAAATATGGATCCCAAATGGCTTACTAACATATTTACTTCTTAGTTGTAGTCTCCACTCGAAGCATCGATGGTTAAGAGTGGCACAGTTTAATTCAATGTGATTTTATCATGAAATTAGAATTATAATTATACCGATGATTCTATGATTATGGAAATATTACTAGATTCATGGGATTTTTACGACCGTTTGTGGTCCACGATTCGGCTAAAAAAAATGAAACCGTGTAATTTATTCTTTTTAATGATAGGTTTCAAGAGTTTTGGGTCACATAACTTCGAGTTAGATCTTAACCATATTTAGATTGAATTTTGAAGTAACATACAGCTAACGAGCTTTGGAGGACAGCTAATATTTGCCAAAACGCTATCTCGTCCCTACATTGCAAGTGGTAAAAGAGGGTATCTTTAATTCGTGATCCCAATGGAATCACATGAAAATTACAACCCCTATCCACTTTATTGCACCTCCATTCAGCTAATTAAAAATTGCATCATTTAAAGAGCCCCCAATTACATCTACCTAGAGCCCAAGTAGCCTATTGTAATAGCAAAAAAATATGTGCCTTGGTTGGGTAATCCACGCAAGAGTTTTTTTTTTTAAAGTAAATTATATAAAAAAAAAAACAAACAGAAATTTACATTAAATTCGTTACTGTCAAGTTACGAGTAGAAGAAGATACATGTCAGCAACTTATCCATCGTCGGGTCTAGATAATAACAAAAGGATTGCAAAGATGGAACAAAGAAACCACAAGTTAACGTCTCGTCATATCACATGTATGAAACTAGAATCAAGAACAAATTCAACAATATAAAACTCATTTATCTTAAACTCTTGACTTGAATCCACGCCATTGGTACAAAAATTAGCATAGGTGGTGGCAACTTGGGCTGGCTTCTCCAGTTGTTGGTCAATTTGATTTGGGCTTTGGCTTTTCCTCCCGCGTTTCATCCAAGATTGAAGTTTCAGCATCTGGATTTGAGATCACGTTTGTATGAATTTGGCTAGAGAGAGAGAGATTTCTTCTAAACTGTAACTTAAGAGAGAGAAACACTGCTCCTAAATCAGCAAGATGATAGAGAAGAAATACACTGCTCCCAGTTCTTCCTTCTCAACATAGAACATTGCATGTATAAAATAAAAATTAAATATTGACTCGATGGGTCAACATAAGCTAATAAAGGAGCTGACTTTGTGTAGAGGTCAATACCTTCGAATTTCTCAAATGCAAATGAGCAAAAGGCAGCTGACTTTTGATTGAAGTGGAAGGTCAACGCGTTCAAGATGACTAATTTTATGCCCAAGGATTCAATGTATTTCATGGAGATTATCATTGACTTTTCAAGTGCCCTTTTTCACAGAACTTGACGCTCTGACTAATCAAGCACGAAGGTTGGCAATGGAAGGACGAGGGAGTAGAGAGGACAAGTGGTTGTCGTTACTTCCATTGGTGATCGTTGGAGAGGTTTAAAACTAAAAGTATTTATTTTATTTTTATTTTTATTTTATTAAAATCTCCGATAAAATTTTATGGTTGAGCTTTCTAACCAATGATTCTCACTAGTTTGAAATTTTTGAGGAGTTTAATGAAGAAGATAGAAAGTCACTGATTCAAAAAGAGATCGCGTATCAGAAGAACTTCCATTAACTGGGTCAAATTTTACAGTAACTGAATCAAAATTGAATTTTACAGCTGCAAATTCAGTCTCCGTGCGATCAAAATCTTGAATTTCACGATCTAATTCATCAATTTCTGAAGAAGTTTCAATCACGCTCGTACTTCCAGTTTCATCGATCATGGCCACGTCGTTTTCGTCAGATAAATCGAGCGTATTATTCACGACGTTGCTTCTGACTGAGATCCAATCTTCGTCCGACGTCCAACTGGCCGGAAAGCTTTCCACCGGGAACGATTTTCCGACCAAATTTCTGATCCTAGCAGCCGGCGAATTCGCGGAGGAGCTTTGCTGGGTTAGATTTGAAGGACTTTCTGATACTTCGAGAGAATCGAAAATACCCTTCTCCAAAACACCATTCGGAGAATTTGTAAAATTTGCAGGACTTTGCTTTACTGGAATCGGATCAGAGCTCTGTTCATCCAGAAATGGATGTTCAAGCAGTTTCTTAGCCGTCCACCGCTCTTTTGAATCTCTTTTTAAGCACTTGCTCAGAAAATCCTTCCCGTCGTCGGAAAACCAGCTCGGAAAGAACGGCAACTCGCCGGAAAACCCGATTCTGTGAAGAATTGATACAGGATCACCACATCTGTCCAGCCATGGATGCTTACCAGTTGCCATCTCGATCAAAGTACAGCCTAGGGCCCACACGTCGGCTTCAAATCCTTGTTCTTCCCCTCGCGCAACTTCCGGTGCCATGAACGCCGGCGTGCCGGCAAAAGAAGCTTTTCCAGTGACTTTCTCCACCAATTTAGCACAACCCAAATCAGCAATTTTCACCCCTTCTTTACCCACCAATATATTTTCACTCTTTATATCGCAATGCGCAAACCCATTATCGTGAAGATACTCCAAGCCTCGTAAAATCTGCCTAGTGTAGGATCTGATCAGTCCCTCGTCCAATCGACCGCCGTACCGGCGAATCGCGTCGGAGAGAGAGCCACCCGGTTCGTACTCCATGAAAAGATTGAACATAGGCACTCTGTTTTCATCTCTAACATCAAACCCCAAGTATTTGACGATGTAAGGAGAGCTCAATTCGGACAAAAAAGTCTGCTCTTTTCGCAGCGAGGAAGAAGAAGAAAGCACGCCGGACTTCACCGCAAACAGCTCGCCGGAGGGCAAGGCCGTGGCTAAGTACACAGTCGCCGACGAACCCCGGCCGATCGAAAACCCTCTTTTCCACTCCATTTTTCGACCCCAAGACGAGAGAAAAAGTGAAAATCCGATGATGGGTTTTAGGTGGGTGGAGTTGAGAATCAATTTATACCCAATTCTGGCTCTTGGCGATGGAGTTCAGGCGTCAACAATGGAATAATTCCTTTTTCAAACGCTCATTGGTCATTTCAGCGCAACAACGGGTCGAGCTTTTTGATTGGTGGATGAAAAGCCAGCTCAGCAACGAGTGAAGACAAGGTCCAACCAGTTCAGGGCTGGATTTTCAAACAAAGCGAGGACGAGGCGAGAGGGCATAAAAAATGGGAAGGAGGGGAAACAGCCATGTGGCGAAACATGGAAGATCGACAGAGAGGCCGACTGGGGAATGAGGGTGTAATAAAGCCACCCACATGCCGACACATGACCACTTGCTGTGATTGCGCTGCGCTTAGCCCAAGATCACCGCCCCCTTCCGAGACATTGCGGCGGAAATCTTCAAACTTCACTAAATACAACAATTCATTATTAGTGCAGTTAAAACACTTTTATTTTAATTGTGTAAATTATTTTTTGTCGTAATGTTGAGATATTAAATATAATATTGAGTAAAACTATATTATTTTGTCACGAGTTGTTTGAAATTAGAATGTTTATTGCTATAATTCTGAGTCGTTAAGCGCGTGGGGCTTTGATGAGTGTGAAAAGGTGGGAGGTCAATGAACCATATTTTTCGCCTTTTGGAAATTGGAAAGCGAATGGAATTTGACTTTGCCCTAAAGTCTAACGTCCCCTAACTTTAAGCTTTTTACGCCCTTCCCCAGTGCTAGAGAGAGAGAGAGAGAGAGTTTGAATTGATTTTGTTGCTTCTACTTCTAAACCTTGACAGATGAATTGAATATGACTGATTTCCTCAGTTAATACCTTAATTCCGGATTTTCAAAGTCAGAACCAAATCCATTAGAAATTTATATACGTTTATTCTTTCACAGCAACAAAGTCTAAATTGAGATTCAATATAACCACCCAACCAAAAATTAGACCAAGACTGAACAGAAAAGAAATTGGAAAAAATCAATTTGATTTGGAACCGATTTCAATTTTGAAAATTCTACAACCAAACCAAATTAAGAGGGGTCATATCCCTAACTAAGAGTTGAACTTACGCCCTTTTTTCTGCCATCTGAGGTTTATAGGTTCTCAATTCTATTATTATTGTTGGTGGGTGATTTGATTGCTAAAGAAGTAACAACTCACTCTTGTGTGCACAGTAGTTAGAAGATGCTAAACAAGTCTTAGAGAGAGAGAATGAGAAAATTAGAATGATACGAAGGTTGAATATTTGATGAGAGAGACGACCAACCTTTTTTTTTAAATCCACCACACTTTCTCGTTCAAATCTCTGCAACCAACTCTACGCCTGCCTCCCCACCAATTCCGCTGTCTTTCCTTCTGTTTGAACTGCGCCACAGCCTGCCTCAATAATACAATTTGTTGACCATTATTAAACAAAGTTCATAGAATTTCAAATCAAGTTTCTTCTGGTTTTATTCGTTTAAGTATTGTTTCCACAGCCTACATCATTCACTCATCGGCGGAAATGGGCCATGATTGGGGTAAAATCCCACCACCACTTTTGGTGGAACAATGAAGGTCAACGAGGGAACGTGAACACTGCAAAATAGCATTCACATCACACCCATTTGACATCAAATCAACAGTTTTGTGCGTCAAATCGGTCCACTGTGAATGCAAGTTCCACCGTCGCTTTCTTTTCCTGTGCCTACGTTTGATAATAGCTATAGTTGATCATATTCCAAATCACTTGAGCATTCTTCTCTCCTAACGTTCGATTTGATTATCTAACATGAGTTTCAACTGCAATGAACAAGAGAACCATTAATATAATACATACATTCCAAGCCAGTGCATCCAGGCAATGAATCTACCCCCTCGACAAGGTGACTCATGCAGAGAGTGGTGATATAGTTGTAGGCGATGGCGAGTTTGCTTCTAATAGCGAATTGTTGAAAGCAGATGAACTTGACTTGGCAGTTTGCATGAGCTTGGAGCAAACGGCTGATGTTTCAGGACTTGTCTACCAACAAAGAAAACAAGAAGAGCATTAAACTACCAAATGCTCATATGATTAAAGCAAGAATACTGGTCATTTGGCAATATATTAACATGGTTGGAAATAAAATTCTTACTAAGCAAACCAACGAGCCTATGAATTGTGTTTAATTTTATTTTATTTTAATTGTTATTTTAAATTTAATTGTTTTAGTTTATGTTTTTTATTCGAGGGTTGTTGAGATGCATCTAGGGTTAAGCATTTGACATTTATTGTGTTTTTTATTTTGATAGTTTACTTACCAGTGTTATTCTATTTTTTATTGTTCAATTGTGAAGTTCTGCTAAACTAAATTAGTATGGAAACTAAGATTTTGACCTTGATACGAGGCCGAACAAAGGTAATTGGAAATCAAATCGAACGACGAATGATGATTGGAAATTCTCGAACAATGTGTTGAAACCGTGGAGCAACAATACAGGAAAGACAAATCAAATTTGTGGTCAATAAGTTAAAGGATTGAGCTGCATGGGGGAACAACTAAAATTTAATTGTAAGAGGAACCTAAAATTTCTACCTCCGGATTATTAGCAATTTCTATGTTGACAATATGAAAATTGTTGACAAACAAACTAGACCTGAATGATAAATACCAAATATAGAAACTTCAACTTCATAATATACTAAAGATTTTTTTTACGTCGAAAGTGATTGATTCACTTAAACAAATACATGGTAAGGAGAGTTGAATACCCTTATCAGAAAATTCAGCTTTCCACTTGATGCGTTCCCAAACAATATCCCCAAGCATGTCTAGTATATTGGTAACAAGAACAAAAAGTGTGGGATAAAATTGAAGGACAGATGTATCCATTAAAAGCCAAGCAACCTACAAAACCAACTAATAGATATTAGCATATTCAACGAAACAGAAATCCTAGAAATTAGATATGGTTTCAAATGGATTGTCAATTGTGTCATACACATTATAAATGAGCTAATATTTTTTCTTTGTGGACGATGAAAAATGAGTCACAGCCTGAATAGTAGTCTTGATTATTAACTGTACACTGCTAAGGTTGATGCATGTCTTTTTGAGATCAAAATACTTAAGAGTCTGGTGATTCTCAATCTGTCGGGCGACTCTCGATCATGAAAAAGTTAAGTAAACAACAGAAATGTTGCACACTCATTGATGAGAAGCTTCATTCAACAGAAAACCTGGGATGATGTCTCAGTAATTCTTCTAAGACTACGAACTCTAATCAACTAAAATATGAATATACTTTTTAATGCTATAAAACATATATAGAGTAATAGAAAAAAAAAAGAGTCGCCTTTACTGAAAGTTTTAGAGATGCTGTGTGATCTTTAGCATTCCAAGCACTGGAAATTTCATCTTTGATCTGATACATTTGAGAGACGTTCTCTTGTCGCGCAATAAACTTTCCTCCCTCTACGATAGCATCATCAAGATCTTCAAGTTCTTCTTTTAGCATGTTTGTTGATGGTTTCTCAATTGCTGCAACAAAAATATTTATTGTCTACAATCAAAGAAAATATAGCTGCTCTACCTGGTATTTGTATTGATCAAATGTATTGTACATGGTAATGTAAGAATAAAAGACGAAAAAGAAAAAGGTTTCAAATTCCTTTTACACCTTTCACTACTGCAGCGGACACCTATAATCAATCAAAATAGCAAGAGAAAATGAAAAACAGTTTATTTTCTTTTTTCCTTATTTGTGTCTATGAACATAAGAAAGATTTTTGAAATGTCATGGAGCTATTGAAAAGCAGGAAAAAACGATGAAGCTCTTACCTGAGTTATTGGGATCATTTTAGTGATAGGAAATCTCTGCATTAAGAATCTGGTGAAAGAGGAGCATTCCTTTGCTGATAATCCATCAGTAGACTCACGTGAGAGCCCGACAGTTTTATCTATATCTTCAGGAATGATACTTGAAACCGATGGACTATCATCTGGCACTCTCAGAGGATCATTGAATCCAGCACTTTTCTTATTGACTACACTGACCTAATAAAAAAAACTAAACTCCGTAATTATCATAAATGTAATGAGAAAGAAGCAATCAAATGACTGGAAATGCCATTAACTTAACATGCCAACAAATTCAATATTCATTCGCGAAGGAGAACTTCTTGAACATTATTCTTTCGGAATACTTAACTCTGATCTATAAAAGAATGTGAGAGGTTTAATTGATCATCGAAACAAATTGGAAGAGCTAAAAAAATAGAGTTCAACGCTTTCTCGGCTAACAAAGAGTTGCCGAGGGCTCAAATGAGTGAATCGAAAACTCAACCACATTTGCAAAGTGAGCCAAACCTGCAGCCCAAACGAACTCTGAATTGATAATGATTGGAGAGGATGTTTTCCACTCGTTCGCGAGGAAGATCGCAGAGCTTAGTATGAGCAAAGTAATCCTTTCTTCTGACTCCATGAAGTAAAAAAAATTGCAGGTAGTTCTCGCCCGCCAAGCGATCTGAATAGAGAATTCTGAAAAACGCCTTCAGTTTTGAAGAAGAGTTTTAAATCGATGGGCCATATAAAATTGGGTCGGATTTTTCTAATCGGGTTCGGATGTCTGGGCTTGGAGCCCAAATGATCGAAGGAAACATATTAACTATTATAGCTTCACAATTCTATTAAGAGAACCTTAGAAGAGGTTGCCATTTCATGCACTTACAAATATTCTTTTAATAATTGAAGCTCTTTCTAGTGTTTAGTAGGCTCAATATTCATAACCACAAGTGAGAACGAGAAACTATAACTTTCAAGTGATCTGATAAGCTTCGTAGTAATTTATCAATCGTCTAATTGTCTGACTGTTGCTTCTACATTTAATAGTTGCAGCAGTTTTTGTTCATCCATACTCGATCGAGTGTACCTATATGTTATTTCTAGTGAAAAGCCGGAACTAAAAAAATCATTGATAGAAAGTTGGTAATCGAACTGATATAACTACTGTCGAATAGAGAAAAGATGAAAGGGTTTTTGTTGTCGCGCACATTGACACACTTTTACACTGTAAGTTTGTAAGTGACATTCGTGTATCTCTAGGGTGTCTATAATTATTCAATTCTCAACAAAAAATACTATATATTATAAAATGAGCGCTAAATGACGTTACAATTAAGATGATAGTTATAAAGCAAAAGGAAGCAATAGACCTATTAAACATATGGTCAAAGTGCTTTCTCGTTAGACGGGCAAGGTATTTTTTGGGAGGGAAACAAGACCAAAGCATGCATCACGCCCTTCACTAAACAGAACACATCTTTACTCTTCCAAAATGCTATTCCATAATCATACGACTCCGCTTTAGCTTTTCCACTAGTTTATGTCATTTTTTGTACGGTACGAGGAGAGTTTCAGTTTCATACGTAAACTTGCCAAAGAAGACAGTAAAAAAAACTATTCCTAGTCTCAAAAGCGCAAACATAATCTGGAAAGTTAACCTCTCTCTCTCCTCTTTCTCTCTCTTATGAATACAGAGAGAGGAAGAGAAGAAGAAGAAGAAGATAGGCCATTTTATAAACGCAGACGACAGATCAAAATCTGAGCTTTGGAACATGAATTCACCGCAAGTCCTCCTACTAATCCTAGTCCATTACTCCATCCTTCTAACCGCGCAGGCCCGTCTCCAAACCTGCTCGAATGAATTCTTTCATTCAGCCAACCTAAGAAACTGCAAAAAGCTTCCCACGCTTGGCGCAGAACTGGCATGGGAATACCGAAAGGAATCCCTCCCGAACAGCATCAAACTCAGGATAGTATTCGGAGCGAATCTCGACGCAGAACAAGGGTGGATAGCCTGCGGAGTGAACCCAAAACAAGACCCTCAAATGGTGGGGACGAGAGCCATTATCGGTCTCAAACACATGAACGGCTCGCTCTCGCACGATACCTACAACATAACGCTGTATACGAAAAGGGGATGTGATTTGTTGCCATCGAAGATCGACGAATTTCAGAGCATGGACTTTGGCTTCGTTAATGCTACGGGCTATCACACCCTGAGAGCGACGCTGAATTTGCCGGCTAGTTTGTACGACAAGTCCAAGATCAACGTTATTTGGCAGGTCGGGTATCGGGTTGACGGAGCAGAACCGAAAATGCATCCGATGACTCTGCAACACGTCGACAGCATTGAAACTCTCGACTTGGATTCTGGGACAACTCACACCATCGGCCAATACAGAACTCAACTTAGAGATGTAAGTTTATCTCAAATTTGAATCTTTTTTTGTCTTTTTTATTGAGTTTTTGAATCGAGTCCTTTGATTCATCAAAAGAAACCTCAGGCTGACTTACCCAGATCGATCTTCAAGCTTAGGAAATTGCATATTTAGAGAGTTGACACGACAAACTAAGAAAAAGAGAACAAAATGAAGAACAGGGAAAAAGCCGTCGCCACCGTTAAAACCGAGAGTTTTTATATCGTTCCTCAAACTGGCCCTGGAAAAACCGGGTTTGGTCCGATATTTCGTCCGGTTCCCATTTGATTCAGTCCTCTCAAATGTGTACTAAAATTATTTATGCATATTGAAATTGGATTTATTTTATTTTCTGGTAGGCGCATGCGACTCTGAACATCGTGGGCTGGGGAACATTTTTGCCGGCGGGGGCCCTCATATCGAGGCATTTTAGAAATCCAGAAGGACAATCTAGGCTGTGGTTTTATCTGCACATCACTTGCCAAATCGCCGGTTCGGTCTTCGGCACTGCCGGCTGGATCTTGGGTCTGTGGCTTGGCCGTGCTTCCAAATACTACACTTTTCACGTTCACAATATCCTTGCAGCTTTCATTTTCACCGTTGCTTTCTTACAGGTAATTTACTAATATCGTTATTACATCTCTATTAATAATTAAAATAAAGAGTCAAAGTCACTTTACAATCTAAAATATACTGCAATTCCAACAAATATATTAAACTTTAAAAATAGTCAGCAAATAATTTTAAATTTATGGAAATAAAATAAAAGAATATATTGCAATATAACAACGAAAGTTAGTTATTCAAACTCACTAACACGTGCTGGGTTGTCGGTGCAGCTATTCAGCTTCGTGTTTAAATCAGTTAAAATAACGAAACGACATCGGATTTGGAGCATATACCACCATGCCCAGGGATATAGTCTGATTGTGTTGATCGTAGTCAACATATTTCAGGGAATCAACATTTTGAAGCCGGACAATCACCTTTGGAAGTTCTTGTACATAGGAATTCTCGTGGGTTTGGGCGTCGTCACGCTCGTCTTAGAGGCGTATACTTGGATGCATTTTTTGTGTGACACTCGTTTTCCGAATAAGAACATCCGGAAATTTGTTTGCGAATGTTGGAGGTGACGACTGTAGTCGACCGAATCGGAGAAGTATATTGTAATCATAATCTAAACATTGTCGGTTGTGTTTTGATGTGTTGGATTGCAAGATGTGGTTGAGTTTTATTGTTTTGAAGATATTAAAAAGAGTCTTGTTTTATTAAAACGTTGTTCAAATTGAAACTTGGGGGTTTGACAAGGTTTGGTCCCAAATTTGATATAAACAATAAATTTAGTTAAAATTATATAAATTAATAAAAAAAATTGATATTTTTTTATTTATTTACAGCACCGTAAGACTATATTACACGTGATTTTGTAAATTTTTAACAATTGTACGATAATTTTTTAATATATAAATACATAAATTTTGTTAAAATTACATACATAAATAAAAATTCTTCAAAATTTTTGTCACATATTCATAGCATTGTAAGACAATACTTCACAAATTTTCGTAAATTTTTATTGACGTATGTAATTTTAACAAATTTTGTTTGTTTATATATTAATGAAATTTTAATAAATCATAAAATTGTTAAAAGTTCATGAAGCATGGTGGAGTATTTTCTTACAGCGTTGTAAATAGGGGTGGGCGTGGGTCGGGTCTGAGAAAATCTTTACCCGACCCTAACCCTATAAGAAGAAAAAAAATTACCATATCGGGTTATGATTGATAGATTACCTGAACTCGACTCGACCCTATTCTTATCGGGTCAATACGGGTCGGGTTATCGGGTCATCAACATTAAATAAAATTAAATCCATTCACATATAAAATATCATTCAGCATGCTAAAATCCATCAATCGATAATACATATATATTACATCAATATAAAGAAACTATTCATCAAACGACCATTTACAACATCATTAGTAAAGACAACATTACATGAAATCTATTCAATAATCATCGGCAAGTTGTCGCCTTCAAGTGTAAATATGTACATACCACAATTTATAAAGTCACTAACCTAGACGTGCAAGAAAGAATAGATCTCAAACGCGATAATTACAAATAATTAAGATATATAATTTCGATCATTAACGTACAAAAGTTTCTGGTTTTCGGTATAGTGGAATAGCTCGTTTGTGACTAAATCAGCAAATCAGATTCATTTTGAAATCATTTTGAATCCCGGAGAAGAAAATAATTTCTTCTTTAATTCTTAAGGAATACCAATTTCTTGGGAAGTATTACCAAAGCACAAAACAATCATCAATGATTCATTCCCACATTACCAAAGCACCACTACATTACTAGAGAAATCATTTTGAAACAGAAGTTCTGTCTTTTGAGTTTTGATATAAGGAGCAGCGAAGGAGGCGGGTCAATGCAGGTAAAAATGGGTCACGCAGGTCGGGTCGAGTAATTACTCTAACCCGCAACTTTAAGGATTTTTTCAATTGTTTTACCCGTTACCCGACCCGACCCGACCCGTGTACGTCGGGTCGGGTAATTACCTGCAGGTCGGGTCGGGTTTGCCCAGTCGTAGTTGTAAATATGTAACAAAAGTTACAAGAATTTTATTGACATATCTAATTTTAATAAAATTTATTGTTTATGTATTAAAAAAATAATAATAAATTATAAAATTGTCAAAATTTTTTAAAAATTTAAAGATTTAAGATTAATGTCTTTATTGTAAATGTATAGTAAAAATTTTAAATTATTTCAATAATATTTACTTAGATAAATAAATTATAAATTAAAAATTAGAAAAAAATATTTCTAGATGCAAGTTGAGTATTAGTAGGAGTCATTGTGTTTGTTCTGACCTTCACACTCGGATGAAACTTGCGTCCTTAGATAATGCATTCCTGAAATCCAAATTTTATTTACCTGAAATTTAAATTTGTTTTTGGTTTTTAATCTAATTATTTTACATAAGTATTATTCAGTCTGCAATAATTGTGGTGGGTGCCCACAAATTTTCTACGCCCACCACTCATCTTCTATAATTCCATCCCACCGCCATTTTCAAGCTCTCCCCACCTCTCAATCTCTCCCACTCGATTCCTCGTTTGTGTTTTTTTCTGGCTGTTGATCCGTGCTTGGTTTGAAATTCATCTGCTGGTGATCGGAGGCTGGTCTGGTAGAAGATTTCTGCAACAATTTTCGTTGGTTGTTTGTTTTGACGGGGTAAAACCCAGTGTTCGACGAGTTGTAGACATCACGGCTATACACGTAGCTTCCCGGCCTCTTTTTCATGCCCCGGCAGTCCGACGCAAGGGTTGTGTAAGCGGAAGCAACCCTTCGCCGCACGGTGGGCGTGGCGCTTTGCCTTCCGAAGGCGGTAGCCCTTCCGATCTGCTCTTCCTCGCCGGTGGTGGTTCATTTTTCGCTTATTATTGAAAATTTGTTGGGCGTTGTTGATAGTTAAGGATATTAGTTTCGTTAATTTTCATCGAGGACTAGATCTTGGAGTTTTCAGTGCATCTATTTTGGTTTTTTGATAATCGAATTCAAAGATGATGTTAAAGATTAAGAGGGTTCCTACCACCGTTTCCAATTTTCAAAAGGATGAAGGGGAAGAATTCCCTCTCGTTGGTTGCGGTCGAAACTGTCTCAACCACTGCTGCATTGCAGGTACTTCTTAGGATCGTCTGCGAGTATATTTGGGGTTTGACTGTGGTTGAATTCGGTTGCTTGTGTTTCGAAAAATTAATATCTTTTGTACTGCTTCATTTAATAATCTTTTGGTCGGTTCAGAAGAATTTGCATTTGACGCGTTGCTAATTTATTAAGAGGTACCAGAATGGTCATCGCATGATGAGATGAACAGAACTGTAACTTCTTCATGGTTGAATCATTTTGTTTTTTTTGTTAACTTTATTATGTGATAGTGAAGCGTTCGTCAAGTGTTCTCTAACTAGTTTTCATTGACGTGTAATTTTGTTCTGTTCCTAAATGTTTGATGGGAAATTCATTTGGTCACTTTGTCCACTTCGATTATTGCTAATGTTCTTTAACTGTTTTTGTCATCTGTATGAGTAGGAACGAAGCTTCCCTTGTATGCTTTCAAGAAGCTTGATAAGACCCCTGCAGCAAGAGGTCTTCCAGGAGCTACAAAGAGTGATCCACCGGTTTCCTTGCTTGATTCACTTCTTCTTGGGGAGGTAAATCATTGATAGTAATGTTAGTAATTAGAAAAAGTGAGCGAATATGGTGATTTTTCATGGCAGTGGGAGGATCGTGTGCAGAGGGGACTCTTTCGCTATGATGTTACTGCCTGCGAAACCAAGGTCTAAAGTTTTATTCATGCAATATTACATAATAGCTGTATGCTCAGTTTAATGTGTCATCTCAGTTTTATACTTTGGTGCAGATTATATCTGGTCGCAATGGCTTCATTGCACAGCTGAACGAGGGGCGTCATTTGAAGAAAAGGCCTACTGAATTTCGTGTCGATAAGGTCCTCCAGCCCTTTGATGGTAATAAATTCAACTTCACCAAGGTTGGACAAGAGGAGGTGCTTTTTCGCTTTGAATCAAACCAAGATCGTGAAACTGAATTCTTCCCAAACATCCCTGTTGATGTTGAGAGATCGAGTATGGTTGCCATTAACGTAAGCCTCTCCCATCTTTATTTTTTTACTAAAATTCCTTTTTTTATGTTTTATTGCGACATAGTTTCGGATGTAAAAACAGGTCAGTCCTATTGAGTATGGCCATGTTCTTTTGATCCCTCGAATTTTCGAGTGCCTCCCTCAGAGGATTGATCCCCAAAGCTTTTCGCTTGCCCTTCACATGGCCGTTGAAGCTGGCAATCCGTACTTCCGTCTGGGTTATAACAGCTTGGGTGCATTTGCTACCATCAATCACCTTCACTTTCAGGTACATAATCACATCTTAGTGAATAAATCGTCTAGTTAACAAGGCCTATTAGTAGCTCTTCGATTGCTTATCCTATTGGTCTTTAGGCGTACTACTTGGCCGTTCCTTTTCCCATCGAGAAAGCACGGACGAAAAAAATTGCTAGTTCAGATGGTGGGGTAGTCATTAAAGAACTCTTAGACTACCCCGTCAGAGGCGTGGTGTTTGAAGGAGGAAAAATGCTTGAAACTTTATCTAACGCTGTGTCTGAGGCCTGCATTTGCTTTGAGGAGAATAACATTCCGTTCAATGTTCTTATGGCCGATTGTGGAAAGCGGATCTTCCTCTTGCCGCAGGTAATTTTTTTTTATTTTCTATAAATATAATCTAAATTTTGTTCAATTTCGGCTGAAAATCAATCATGCAGTGTTATGCTGAGAAGCAAGCTCTAGCAAAAGTGAGCAGTGAACTTCTAGAGACTCAAGTGAACCCAGCTGTGTGGGAAATTAGTGGCCATATGGTCTTAAAGAGGAAGAAAGACTATGACGAGGCGTCTGAAGAGAATGCTTGGAGGCTCCTTGCTGAGGTTTCTCTCTCCCAACCTAGGTTTGAAGAAGTAATTGCCCTGGTGTTAGAAGCCATAGCTGCAAAAACTGAAGGAATCTGCAAAGGAAACGAGGAGTCAAATCTTGAAGCAGCGACCGATGAGGAAGACGAGTTTAAGCAGGCTTCTCACATATCTCTTGTGGCTGGAACTCACGAATGCCTAGTTCAGCTGTAAGATATGGTCTATGTTTGTTTCTTCGTCAAGCTCAATCGGTACCATGTTGGATATTTGGCCGATATTTCCGGAATAAGTGAACGAATCTAGGTACTGTTTTTACCTGAATGTTTGGTCCAATTGATGTGTTTTGCCATGTCTATCTTGCTAGACCGCATTCTGTTTACCACTCTTTTGTGCCGATAAATGCTTGATCTTGATCTTGGTGGACAAATGGTTATCATGATTATGGCTTAGTTTTAACGTCAACGCGAGAGCTATATGAGTTTCCAACGGAGCTGCAGTGTATGTCCGAGGAATTCTGTGGGGAGAAAATTTGCAAAATGTGAAGGAGATTCACGTGAGTTTCAAGAACAAAAGGGTGAGCAAAACCTGGGTCAATTACTACCAATATGATTTGATGGCTTAGTGCAGAGATTGCTAGGCTCAAGTACCGTTACGAAAAGGAAGCACCGAAAGCTGAGGTTTTTGGTTTCTTCTTTAATTGCTGGCAAATTCTCTGGTATTCTGAGAATTCTACCTAAATAGATTGACCAAGGATTCGAGAAAGAGTCCTTGAATGTTAAGAAGGAAAAGACCCATCATTTTCATGCTCATGACATCTGCTTTAACCAATCGAGAGTGGCAAAAGCAAAAAAAAAAACTCTATTTTCGAAACCAGCCCATGGAACGCAAACCCTTTGATCACGTATTTCGTAAACTACCAAAGCAAAGCAAACCCTCCCATCACGTATTTGGTTACACCATCTCAGCAATAAACAGCCATTGCAAGAAACACATGAGCACCAATCTTCCTCCTATTTATACCCCTCTACATTTCCATCATCTCGTCCACTGTACATTTCTTAGAATGCAGCTTCAAGGCCATGTCCTATTATTCTCTCTCACAATCCTAGTCTCAGTCTTGTTTTCATCGTTTGTGTCCGTCCAAGCAGCTGCGACGTATCGAAACGACTCCTCAGACTCCCCACTCTCTCCATGGCTCGACAAAGTGGCGAACCATGGCCACGACCATGGCTATGACCCACGAGACCCCGGGTGCAGGAGAAGGCCGTGGATATGCCGACGGGACGAGGATTCCGACGACGGCCGAGGATTTCGACCCAGAAAAAGGTGCTGTCGGAACCGATGCATTGATGTCTCCTCAGACGTAAACCACTGTGGCTGGTGTGGAAGGAGATGCCCTTTTGCATGGAAATGCTGCAGAGGGTACTGCAGAAATATTAATGTCAATCCTTTCAACTGCGGTAGATGTGGAAATAAATGCCCTTTTGGTGTTCGTTGTTTCTTCGGCATTTGTGGCTACGGCGAGCCCTACCCTCCTAAGCCGAAAAAAGGGAAAAAGGGTAAGCAAAAGCGGAAGGGAGAGCCGTCGAGAGACGATGATCCACCGGGAATGGATGAAATTTCCTTCACCGAGTAGTATTTTCAATTCGAAGTGTTTTTAATTATCTCGTTTGCATGTTTTTGAGTTGTTCCGAGTTTCTTACAGCAAGGGACTCCTTGTTCTGTTGTTTTTATTCTTGATTTTGCTTGTTCGCAGGAAAGAAAAGAAGTATTCTCTCTGGTCGTAATTTGTGTCGAAACAGTGCGTTTTCCGGTTCATCTTTGAACGTGGAACTTGGAAGATAATCAAATTACGCATAAATATGAGTTTCATTTGTCTAAGTCCCGTGTAAATTCTTAAGGCAAAACAAATATCGATAAGGGGATAAATCGATCACCATATCGATATCGAAAGGTATCGTAACTGAACAGCGATCAAGAGACAAAATGGGATTAAAGAACAAAGATCGTGTTGGTCAACCCCGGTGGTAAGTTGAATTCCACATTTATGAGGATAATCAGTTACTAAGATAATGCAAAATAAGATATGCACAAAAATAAATAGTTGATCGTTCTTAGCCGTAATGGGATAAGAACAGTATTCATACAATGGCGACATTAATAAAATTCAAAATAAAATAAGTTTTCTAGCTTCCACCCAAATGGAACATGAATCAAATTATATGTGTGTAGGTGAGGCATGCAAAATCAGACGAATCAAACCAATTGGTCAATAGCTCGAGCCTAATGATATTCGATGTCATAAATGCGTCGAACAAGCTTGGAGAACCGTTGTTTATCGAGTGTTACGAGCTTAATGTGCAAGTGTATTGCTTAGATTGTGATTGGCAAAGGACCAACCAAACCGGCTTTGATTGAACTAGCTCGATTATAAAGAATACCAAGGGTAATTATGGTTTCAAATATTTGAAAGAATTTTGGGCTGATTTTTCTTCCGTTTGAGCTATTTAATTTGAACACTTAGGATTAAAATTTGATAAAAAATAATGATTTTGTTTGCCTAGCTTAATAAATGCCAAAAGGGATCGTAATTCCTTTATACCAAAAGACGAAATCTCTCGCCTCCAGGGCTCCTATACTCCGGCCCGACAACATGTGAGAAGGTTAATCACGGTGACTCAGCGGCCAAGAGATAGGAGACATTGACCTGATGTCCCAAGGAGCTACCTCAACATTTGAGGTAATAACTCATACACTAGGACAACGCAGACTTCGAACCTAGGCTCTTTATACTAAATCTATCATCTCTGAGCCAACTAAACTATGTCTGTGCGGGCAAAAGGGATCGTAATTCCTATTTCTTATTTCTGTCTGTTTATAGTTTGACTTGACCTAATTTTTCTTCCATTTTTCTTCCATTTTTCTTCATTTCTTCAAAAATCATTGGTTTTTTTTTTCCTTTAACATTTTTCTATTTGAATGATTGTGACTTATTAGTTTTTTTTTTCTGAAATATGTTTTTTCTGGGGATTAATGTAATTTTAAGATTATTATTTGAATTTCATATTTTTCTATATTTCTATTTTAATGCTTTCATTTTTAATCCTATGAGAGCTTAATGTTTAAGAAGTTTATATTATAATTGGGGTTCTTATTAGTATTGAGATTATTTTCATAGAGTTTAACTATTTATAATATTGTAATGACTTTTTATGTTATGGGTTGATTTATATATGATTAGTTTAAATTAACTCTCTTGTCATACTTTCTGATGTGTCACGACGTGATTAAATCAATTTAAATTATAACAAAGAATTTATATATTATTTTCATTAAATACATTTGAATAAATTCAATCATGCGATGACAAATAAAGATATGCTAAGATAATAATTCTAAAATTGCTCTTTATATACAGGGGTTGATTTGTCAGTTATTTCTTTAAACTTGCATGTGTTTGATATGTATTTATTTCTCATTTTTATCATTCACATTTTTGTTTTGTTTTATGTACCTTATTTCTAATGATTTATTAATTAATAGTTGTTTCTTAATACTTGTCTTTTTTACTATTATTAGTAATGATTGTCATGCATTGTTTCTTAAAATTGAAGATTTTCACTACAAATCCATTATCCAACCAAGAACATAACTCTAGCTCTAGATGTGCTTTCCGAACAGGTTCAGTTCTTTCCCGACTAAGCCTAGACGTTCTCTACCCGCTAAAGATAATCATCGAACCCATGTTTGTACAGACTAATATATCCATACCAGCTAAGAAAAAAGTTAAAAAAAATTAATTAGAAAAACGTGACAAGAAGTTGAGAATTCAATTGGGACACATGAAATGAAACGATACACGCTAGTAGGAGGCCCCGGCTACAGACTAGGCCAACCGCGACTCAACTAGTCGTGATTTAACGGTGGCTAATTTATCTGGATAATAAATAATTTCAAAGACCAAGGTAATTGGAATCGCCCTATGTAGGGGTGGGACCCACGGGTTCGGTTCGGTTATTTTCTAAAAAATAACCTATTCGGCGGGTTTGGGTTTGAAATTTTTTAACCCGAAGCGTATCCGATCAATTTTGATATCCGATTCATATCCGACCCATATCTGACGGGTTGGGTTCGGTTAAGATTCGGTTTTTTATTCGGGTTGAGCCTCGGGTTGGGCTTCAGGTTTAGAGCAGGTTTGAAGTGGGTTTAGAGCGAGTTGTGTCGGGTTTCGCAAGCCACTCACCCTATGCATATCCATGATATGTAATTTGAATTAATTAGAGAGTTGTGATTTATAACAACAAAATTATTCATATAAATTTTAAGAGCTCAAAAGAAAATTTCTACATCGACTAGACGTTAGGTTTAAACCGAACTATGCAAATCGAGCCTCTTTAGATCTGTTTCCGGTTTGGTCACAGTTTTGAAAATCAAAAACCGCGAAAACCTAAGCAAACCACGTAATAAATATAATCAATATAAATCTAGTTAGTCCGACTCAATCCCGGTTAAAATCCGACAAACTTGAACTACCCAATAACCTAATAAAAAGTTTCACAACCAAACCAAAATACATTTAGATAAATTTATAATTTTATTATTTCAATTTTTATAAAATCAAAATCGAATAATAAAAACCAGTTGAGTCTCGAGTAAATTGCCAGACTCAATACTCGAGTAAACTAGAAGTGTACGGCCCGATTCAAAACCATGGTGAAACTAAACCGAAACAACCAGTGCTTGTTTGTCTTCTCTTTTTATTT
This sequence comes from Begonia fuchsioides, assembly GCA_003255005.1. Taxonomy (NCBI): domain Eukaryota; kingdom Viridiplantae; phylum Streptophyta; class Magnoliopsida; order Cucurbitales; family Begoniaceae; genus Begonia; species Begonia fuchsioides. The sequence continues at coordinate 175,936 of QAOC01001155.1, forward strand.
ATTCTAGGATTTCAAAAGTCTATTTTATAAAACTTTGAGTAAACAAATAACATTTTGACGAAAAACAAGTTGGGTCGGGTTTTAGTAAAATTAATCCGAAAACTGACTCACATAAATTCGGTTAATCGAAGGGTCGGTTTTCTTCGGGTTTCAACGAAAAAATAATCATCCGATAACCGATCCAATCTTCAGATTCGGGTCAGTTCGCGGGTTGACCCAACCCAATGACCAGCCCTAGCCCTATGACGACGGTCAAACGAACCAATTAGTCAAGTCAACGATGTTGACTTTCACACCCGGCAGCCAGCAGTGCTCTTGTGGTGATTGCTAAATACTGTTGAATATTGAGGCGGTTCTATTATTTCTGAACAAGAGTATTGCAAAGAGGGTCCCAGTTTTTCGGTCATTTTGCTTTTGAGCACTCTGGCAATCTGTCTCTTGGGTAGAGCTTCCATCACTCACCTTCTCTCTGCGACGAAGTAGAGCTTCACACACACACTTTCTCTTTTCTCTCTATAGATCTGAAGACAGGAACCCAGAAGAACATCTGTTCCGAAGGACGAGCTAGGTGACCATTTTTCTCCTTTACGTTATTTTTGTTGGGAAAGCGGTTCTCTGTCTCTCCGTCGCTTGTTTTTTTTTTTTTCTGTGGAGTCGTGCTGTCTGGAGATTAGAATCGTTGTGATCTTGGTCTGTGAGGGCTCGTTTTTTGGTCTGTTTAACTTGTTCTGACTGCTCTTCTTCTTCTTCATCTTTTTTCTAGTTTCGTTTGTTTGGACAATGTGGGTCTAATGTTTGGGCTGGTGGTTGTATTCTCATTGCTGATTTTTTTGGTGGGTCTAATTGACTTTGAGCTATTGAGTTCTTTCGTTTCTTGGTGAAGTTAGTGAGTTTATTTGGAATGTAATTGCCGAGGTTTCTTCTGGTATGGCGGAAATTTGTGGGTAACTTTGACTAAACGGTGCTCGTACATAGTCGAATAGATTCACTGTTTGTCTGGTTGATGATATAATGCTAGAGAGACGAGATTCAAGTTTCAACTTCGATGTTCATCATAAAGTAGTTCGACATCTCGAATTTTTGATACCTTAATTTCCCTTTGTTTTTTTTTTCTGGTCAACTAAATATCATCATCGTTCCCAATATCAATTCGTGACATTTGTTCATCATCTTTTCTCGACATTCAGCTGTTCTTGCCTAAATATTGCGTGCTATACCATTCTTTTATTTGGTGCAGAAAAAGGGTTCACAAATGGCGGTGACAAATACAGAAAATCCTCTTCTTGGAGAAACCACTTGCAGCTCTCTGCTTCAGAAACTTCAAGTTACTGCTGCTTTTGAAAATTCGACTCTTTTTCTCTTTGAAAATTTGTGGTGGAGTGTTCATTAAGTTGACGAGCTATCCACTTTAGGAAATTTGGGATGAAGTTGGTGAAAGTGATGAGGAACGAGATAAGATGTTGCTTCAGATAGAGCAAGAGTGCTTGCACGTGTACCAGAGGAAAGTTGAACAGGCTTCAAAGTCAAGAGCTCAGCTTCTTCTGGCTTTGTCCGATTCTAAACTCGAACTTTCCCGTCTTTTAGATGCTCTTGGAGAAACAAGTGCTTTTAGAATTGTAAGTATTTACTTGCATTTTTCACTGTCTCAGAGGTTTAAACGTTATCTTTTACAGGAGATTCATTGGTTTGCTTCTTTGCTTGAATTACAGCCTGATAAGAGCTCTGGAACTATTAAGGAACAACTTGCAGCCATAGCCCCAGCGCTCGAACTCTTATCGAAGCAGAAAGATGAGAGAATTAATGAGTTTTATGATATACAATCACAGATTCAGAAGATATGTGGAGAAATTTCTGCAGACTCAAAGCTCGTCCAGTCTCTATCCATTGACGAAGCCGATCTATCCCTGAGAAGGTTGGATGGACATCAGACCCAGCTTCAAGAACTACAAAAGGAAAAGGTAAAAAAACATCACTTTTGTTGAGTAAATTGCAAGTTATTGTTTGTAGTCTTATAATTCTCCGAGTTTAATGTCCATGCTGTTCCACAGAGTGATAGATTGCACAAGGTTCTTGAATTTGTCAGCACAGTCCATGATCTCTGTTTGGTTCTCGGATTGGATTTTATGGATACAGTAACAGAAGTTCATCCAAGCTTAAATGACTCAACTGGTGTCCAATGCAAAAGCATAAGCAATGATACATTATCGAGGTTGGCTAGGACGGTCTTGTCGTTAAATGAAGAGAAAAAGCAGAGGTTGCACAAGGTACTATTATTTCAAACTTTAAGGCGCCGGAAATTCCATTTTATCATCTTGCTTCACATTTTGTCAGCGTTTTTTTTTGTAAATTGTCCTAATTTTCTTATTTTTTCTTTTGTTAATGCGCGATTACTAACATTCATAATAGATTTTTTTCATAAGGGCATACATATTCTTCGTTGTTAAAATAGAACTTCCAGCATTTTTATTGTTTATGCATCGATTCTCTTTCGAATATCTGGACCCTAAGCTTAAGTTACTCATAAAAATCTTTACATCTGTCTTTCACTACAGCTCCAAGAGTTTGCAACTCAGCTGATTGATCTTTGGAATTTAATGGATACTCCTGAGGAGGAAAGAAATTTGTTTAATCATGTTACTTGTAACATATCGGCATCAGTAGAAGACGTGACCGTCCCAGGATCTCTTGCCATTGATATTATCGAGCAGGTATGCAGGGTTGGCCGTTTTCGTTGCATAAACGATTAAAAATATTGTTCATCTCTGTTGTCTCCTTGTCGATTTATATATATAAGGTTGAAGTGGAGGTGGAAAGGCTTGATCAGCTCAAAGCCAGCAGAATGAAAGAGATTGCATTCAAAAAGCAGACCGAGCTTGAAGAGATATTTCTATGCAGTCACATAGAGATCGACGCAGAAGAGGCTCGAGAGAAAATTATGGCGCTCATTGATTCCGTGGACGTGGAGCCTGCAGAGTTACTGGCTGATATGGATAATCAAATTGCGAATGCCAAGGAAGAAGTGTTGAGCAGAAGAGAAATATTGGACAAGGTTGAGAAATGGATGTCAGCCTGTGAAGAAGAGAGCTGGCTAGATGACTACAATAGGGTATTACTTTCTCTCTCTCCTCTCTCTCCCCTCTCTCTCTCGCTACATGTATGAGCATTGTGGGTGAATTTGGAAGTTGAATTACTGTTTTTGTGCGAATGAAGAAAGGCTGAATTCATGTCAATCATTTGAATAGTGACTTATCTTTGGAATATGCAGGATGATAATAGGTATAATGCAAGCAGAGGAGCACATTTAAACCTGAAGAGGGCTGAAAAAGCTAGGATTTTGGTCAACAAAATTCCCTGTATGTTTTCGTAAAATGGAAGCATTTTCTAAAATTCTTCATTTTTTTTTACCTTTTTTCTATTACTCATTAGATTGAGACTGGCTCTCCGTGTTTTCTCGTGTTCTTTATTATGCAGCACTAGTTGACTCATTGATCGGAAAAACTCGAACTTGGGAAGAAGAAAGGGGCACGCCATTTACGTACGATGGCGTACCTCTTCTTGCCATGCTCGACGAATATGCCATGCTCAGACGGGAAAGAGAAGAAGAAAAACGAAGAATGAGGGTATAAAAAAACAAAATAGACGAATACAATCCTTTTTTTGTACGTTTATCTCGTGTCATGATACCGACAATAGTTAGTAATTTCAAATATAACGGTCCAGACGAAGATGACTTTCCATGAATTTTTCTTTTCTTTTCATTTGGATTCTCATCCGGCTGCATATAATAATTTTCATTTGAATGCGGTTTTTGTTTTATATCACAGGACCAGAAAAAGTTCCACGAGCAACAGAACACGGAGCAAGAAACGATTTTTAGTTCGAGGCCAAGCCCTTCCCGGCCAGGTGGGACAAAGAAAGTAGTGGGCCCTCGCCTGAACGGAAATTCCAACGGAACTCCATCCAGGCGATTATCGCTCAGTGCACATCACAACGGATCGAGGTCGATGTCAAAAGACAGAAAGAGGCCCGTTGCTCCGGTGAACTATGTGGCCATATCGATGGAGGCTCCGCTACCTCACGGATCTGGTAACGACTCTGCTCCCTTCTCTCCATGAAATTAAGGCTTGGATCGTCATAGAAGTAGTTACTTTGTAGGGGTATGTATATCTTCCACGTAAGATACAGAACTAGTGATTGAGCTGCTGTAGTTGAAGCTTATTTTTATCAAAATTTGGAAGCTTTTTTTAGGCCAAATGTGTTCTCTCAAAACAGCTGCAAATTAGCTCACATGAGCATACATCTTCACATTATCTCTGAAGCTGCTCTATCAGAATCAAAACCAGATTGAACCAACTTGTGTCCACAGTAAAATCACTAGATCTCATGATGATATTGCTCCAAAATACTCAAAGAAAAATGTGATTCGGCTATTTTTAAGGCAAAGGAGAAGGCCAATTAACCAAATAACCAACAAAGCACAAAAATTTCAGTAAAAATATTTTTTACTGACCATCTCGCATGCACCTCCAAGACAGCCTACAAAACCTCCAACAATAGAATGCATGGATGATAGTGAAGCACAGCATTGCTATTCTACTAAACGCTTGCCTACCAAAAATTCAAACTCCGCTCAGTCTGCAGTCATAAATCATAATCAATTGATGATAAGTAAGCATCTCAAAAGGAAAATGGATTAAGCTGTTTTGAGCAAATCACGTCCGAGAAAACCCAGATCAAGATCTCTCAATGACATTCAGATTCAACACAAGATCATTGAAATGAAACAGGAAGAACACTCGTCAAGATCAATCCTTCAACCAATTTCAATAAAAAAGATTATTGTCAGCCAGATCAAAACCAAACATTCATCTAAATATAACAATAACTCAGAGTGAAAGCAAGAATAACCCAATTCCAGAAATCATACTACCCTTAATCCACCACTGTATTATATTGAAAAACGCATTTTCAACAAAAAAAAAAACCTAATCGCCGCCAGCCTTCTGGTAAACATAGGTCAAAGCACACTTTCCACAGTAACGGCGATCAAAGTGATTGGCCGTAAAAGTTCCAGCACCGCATTCAGGGTTAGGGCACTCCTTTCTAAGCCTCTGAACCTTTCCAGAGTCATCTACCTTGTAGAACTGAAGTACAGCAAGCTTCACCTTCTTCTTGTTGTGCTTAATCTTCTTAGGCTTAGTGTAGGTCTTCTTCTTCCTCTTCTTTTCCCCTCCACGAAGACGCAGAACAAGGTGGAGTGTCGATTCCTTCTGGATATTGTAGTCCTCGAGCGTCCGACCATCCTCGAGCTGCTTACGGCGAAGATAAGACGTTGCTGGTCTGGCGGTATGCCTTCCTTGTCCTGGATCTTTGCTTTTACATTGTCGATGGTATCAGAGCTCTCAACCTCAAGGGTGATCGTCTTCCCTGTAAGGGTTTTCACAAAGATCTGCATCGCTGCCGTAGCAATGGCGCCAGAGCTGAAGAGTGAAGACGAGAAAATAGGGTTTGGAAGTGGGATCGAAACTGAACCGGGCCTGGTTCAGCAAAACCATAAGAAAAGAGTCTATTCAGGTCCCTTGAATCTTGGTCCAAGCCCAAACCAGACGTATAAGCTAGTTATTATTATTATTATATCCAAATAATTTAATCATTCAAAACAATTAAATTTAATTAAATTCAGACACGTGGCTTTCATTGAAGCAGAGAAAGGGAGGCAACTATGTGAAAAAACTGAAGCTGCTCAACGAGTTCATTAGCATGAATTCTACCCCTCGATTCTACACGTGAAAACAGCTCCCCGCTCAGCCGATCTCCGATGTGGGCATCAACTAACACGCCGGAAACACTCCGGCAACTGTTCGCCAGGGCTCGACCAACTTCGGCCTCATCGTCAGGCTGACTCACCACCAGGGGACTCCCTCCCTTGAAAACCTCGAGCTTGTGAATGGCGAATGACCCATTGGCTTCCACTACTTCCTTGAAATCTTGCAAGCTTGCTGCGTATACTGGAATATTGAAGCTGTCTCGTTTCTCTCTGCTGATTAAACCCTACAACGATGATTACCATTATTTTCAGACAGGCAAATGGAGGTAGCTGAATCAGACGGGTGGAAACAGAAGCGAGGATAAATCACGATTACCTCTTGGACGAGATCATCCCAGGCATCCTGGTAGTGGGTCCCAAACAGAAGCCCGGCCCCACCTTGGTCGGTGGGGTCCACTGAAGTCCTCCCTAAGCAGACTAGAAACATGGAACCACCAGGCTTCATCTCCTCTGATCTTGATCGGAGAAACGCTGCTAAGTCTGTCTGAAATTGTTTTCGGTAGGCATTTGCTGTGATCTCTTCTGCGCCGTGGATGAACACCCTTCCTTTATCGTAGGCCGTTGATTTCTGGCCTTGCACGCAATCTGGCACCTGGGTGGAATTCATTCAAACTTCCAATTACATCACATTTTGACAAATTAACAACAATTATACATTTTTTTTTCTTGATCACTACAAATGAATATTTTTTTAGTGGAGTTTTTTGTCCTTGCCGATAGTCGAAATTGCAAATTATGAATAATATAAAAAACTTAAGCTCGTGAGTTTAGATAATTTAATTACTTATATTATTTTAATAATTGAACACATAAAATAGCAAATGGTGCATGTCATTTTCTTTGAAAAAAAGTGACTATTTTTTCCTAATCTAGGCTCCATCACCTATGATATCTGGTTGGACTAACCTTTACCACGTTTTCAGGTCTTGGCCGGCTATAAATTTTGATTTTCAAAGCTTTATACTGTGACTTCCGATAATAACTATAAAATCTTCCTATATATCTATTAGAATTATCATATAGTTTACGTTATCATGGATGAATTTAAATTAAATACTTTCGATGGACATCCCTCTAAATTATCCAGTCTTTCGATTCAGTAATTAGAACTGACCTGAGAGAGCCAGTGCAGTGAGAAGGCGGAGTAGAAGACGTCAATGGATCGAGCCGGAAAAAGTCTCTGGTAGAACGACCCAGGTACTCCGGCGGCAAAGTATGACCGGTGAGAATCGGCCGCGAGACACTCCTCCAAGCCACCGCCGGTGGTGGCCAACGGAGGGAGGAGCTGAAAGAGAGTGTTGAAGTCATTGCTAGGCAGGTCGGAGAAGAAGGCCGAGAACTCCGGTGGGTCGTAGCCGATGGACTCGAACCGTTTGATTATGTGTTTAACGATCACGTCGACGATGTAAATGGTGTTGCTTCCACTGGAGCATCCTAGGTCTGCTACGGAAAAGGTCGTAACAGGGCCCTTCAGTTGAACTCTATCGAGATTTTCTTTGAGAAGATGGAGCACTGAACTTGCATGGCGAGCCTGGATTCAAAATAGCAGCCATTTCTTTAACCTTAACGAAGGTTCTACGAGTAAGAAAAATAGAGAGAGAGAGAGAGAGAGAGAGAGAGAGAGAGAGAGAACCTGGGCTTGAGAATTGTTAGCATAGCTGCCCTCTCCTTTTCCACCTTTCATGCTAAAAATCTTCTCGAGCTTCAGATTCGGAACGACGACATCATCTCCCAAAGAATCCATTTTTAACTAATCTCTGAATGCAATTACGAGAAGCTTTGGAGATTTATAGAGAGAGAGAGAGGGAGGAGAGAGAAAGCATGTTTTACTTCTGGCGTGGTAGGAGGAGTCGAGAGGATCTTCTCTTCTGTTTGTCTCCTTGTCCAATTGTTGTTTTAATCTGAACCGTTCATTTAATTTTGTAGCAAGCATAAGTAACGTTGCATGATTCTTTTACTTTTGGCTAAATAAATATTTGTTTAATCATAAAATATTCAATTTAAAAGAATAATCGTTTATTTCATTTTTATTACAATATATTTTAGATCATATAAACCAAATGAAATAGGGTACATAATGCCGGCTTTTTATCATAGATTATGATTATTACTATGAAATTTATTATTTTTCTTTTGTGAAAATTACAATAACATTATAATTTCATCAAATCAATTTTTATATAATCATACTATATAGTAATAACATGACTAAAATGTTTTTTAGTATGATAAATTAGATTTATGACTATATATTATTCGAATATTTGATACTTCAAATATAAATGTTGAACGTCAAATGTGTACAATTTTCAAGAATTTTACAAAATATAAAACTTGATCAACGAGTACATTAATTTATTGCAATCCAACAAGCGAATTCTTTGTCATAACACAATATAATCACCAATCATCGGAGTAGATAATAATGGGGAAAAATTCACATTATTTTTTTGTGAGGCAAGAGACCGGGATGAACATGGCCGAGCTGGAACGATTTTAGGGTGCATCAGAAACGGAATTGTGAAATACAGGTTGATTCTAATTTTTTCTGGTATAGTTCCATAGTTTATAAAAATTGAGAATAGTAGATGTTTCTGATTTGCATTAGGGTCTTGGTCTAGTCGAGAAAGCTTTTGAAACCCATATAGGGTATGATGATACAGGAAAACAACAGATTACTCCACTGTTTGGTCTGGTGCAATGGATAGGGGGATGAATAGGGCTGGCATGGTAGCTTTATGAGAAGCAATGAACAAAGAAGTTGCCTGTTAAAATATCGAAGAACAGTGTGATTTCTTCCTTGTTACTGATCAAAAGTGTAATTCGGAGACAATAAATGACCAATAATTCACTTTAATCATAAACTACCGCTTTATACAATCTAATTAAACTTTAATGAACTGGTTAATTAATGTTGATCGAGAGTTCGGCATCCCGGTCCCCTCGAGGAGTCTTAAATCCCGTGTTTGAAAGTAGAGTCAATGAAATTAAGGTCTAATTATGTTCGTATCATTTAGAGTGTTAGCAGGAACAATTGAGCATGCTGAAATCCTAACAAGTAGGACATTCTTTCATCTGATGAGTCGCAGAGAAGATCCTTAGTCCATCAAGAGAAGATTATTTAGCTGCCCGCACGGGCATAGCTCAGTCGATTCAGAGATGATAGAGTTGGTAACAAGTTCAGAGATGATAGAATTGGTAACAAGTGTCAATGTTCGAATCCTGACAGTCATAGTGTAGGAGTTGTTACCTTCAATATGAGGTAGCTCTTTGTGGACGCAAGTAAAGGCCTCTCGTCTCTAGCCTATTGAGTCACCGTGACTTACCTCTCCACAAACTGTCGGGCCAGAGTGTGATGACCGTAAGAGCGAGGAATTTTGCATTTTAATAACAAGAAGATTATTTAGGGTGCAACGAGAGTAACAGTTCTCCTCAAATCAATCGAATAATTGTCTTCTCTTACGACAACGCAGAGACAAAAGTTTATGCAGTCATTTTGACATTCTAAATGACTTCAAAAATCAAATCTTTGGGATCTGGGTGTTCATTATTTCACACTCGGATAAAAGGGTTGCGTTTAAAATGCTGAAAAAATCATTAAAATCAACGCAGAAACAAGCGCAAATTGGGGTTTTAGCTGCCTTTGTCCGAGAGAAACATGACTGAGCATTCATGGTGGAAAATAAGGCATCACCTGTGGATTTTGAATGGATGTATAGGGTTAGGAAGCTATGTACACTAAAAACTGTAACATTAGTTAATATGTGGACCTTGATTCCTTATGCAGGTAAGTCAAATTAGTTTAGAATAAATACGAACCGATTGAATACACGTAATGTCAAGCTTTTGATGACTTACGAATCATAGCAAGTAGTCATGTAGCGACCGAGAGCACACTTGGTCTCGATAAAAAGTCGGTCGAATAATAAAATTCCAAGTAGATAAAACTAATGAATAATGGTGTTTAAATTCATAACTTAAGAAGTTGTATCGTAATCCGAAGATAAACAATCGCGAAGGCCGGAATTTACTCAAATCCTAAGTGAAAAGATCAAAACCGTGCAAAACGGACAATTAAATTCTCAAACCGATAGATTGAAGATAACAACTTGTTTCCTCCCAAGAACCCTAATTTTTTCTCCCTCCATTATTTCTAACTATATGCTAAAATCTCCAATATCCAACTCAGCATTGTGTCGATTTCTTTGCCAATTTTAGAACGACTTGTCGGTGACTGGTGAACTTGAAGGGGCAATTTCCTCCTGTTTATTTGCAATTTGTCTTTTAAGCGCGTGGAATTGGAAAGGCCAATTCTAGATGAGCATTTCGGAAGCTCAGAAACCGACGACGGCTGCCGGCCGTCGGTGTCTCTGAGAACCTTAGAATCGCAGCCCTTCCTTTCACCTCGTCTTCTAGGTCTTCAATCGAAGTTTGTAATCTCCTTTGCCTAGAATTCTAAATTCCTCTACATAAACAGGTGACCGCACTTTTTCTTTTGGCCTGGCTCGATCTGGATTATGTTTTGATTTATATGAACCTGCTGATGCACTATAGGCTATAGCTTCTGTTCGATTTGTTTTTCTGTTTCTTTCCTCTTTTTTAATTGATTTGCTATGGAGGATATTGGGGTTGAATTTGTATGGAATTCTGCTACCTTTGTGATCTGTGTAATTTGCGATAGCATTTTGACTCTAAATTCATGATTAGGCGAGTTAGATTGTTATTAACTCTTGATGTTGAAGGTCAATGGCATCCTCTTCGGATTCATGGGTGAAGGAATATAACGAAGCAGTTAAACTTGCTGATGATATCAATGGCATGATCTCTGAGCGGAGTTCGGTTTCTGCATCCGGACCAGAAGCTCAGCGCTATGCCTCCGCTATTCGCAGGAAGATCACAATATTGGGGACCAGACTTGATAGCTTACTAGCACTCTTATCTAAACTTCCTGGAAAGCAGCCCATGTAAGCTTCATTTTTGAATTATTCTAGTTTCTAATTAGCAACGACCTCCTGTATTGAACTTAATAATTAAATTACGTGTTAAATGGATATAAGGATTGGAAATATCATTTACTGGTGTTTCCTTTTCAAATTTCATGAAATTTTCTTGTTATTGTTGACTCTTTCTTATCTTTTTGTGTTACTCTTTCTCTATTTGCACATACTTCTGGATAGCACATAATTTGCCCTAATTGCATGAGATAAATAATTTCTTCGATGGGGAGATAAAGAAAGGATTCAAAGGAAAATCGTCATTTCGTCCAAGTATATACTGTACTTTTATGATTGGTCAGATATACCATCCTTAGTAGACTTGTCTAATTTTGCGCACGAAGGAGTGTGGACTATTGCTTTTGGGTTCTGGAAGAGAGTAAGTTATGATACAGTAACTTGTTTTTGTTTGCAGAATCAAGTCTCATCATCTTAGTTTTCGATTTGTACTAGAAGTTTTTTTTTTCTCATACTTTGTGAACATGTCAATTTCATTTCTACACATATGAGCTGCAATACTCTTGATCATTACATTGGACATAGTTATGTGATTCGGTGTGAATATTGCTGATGCTGGTGGCTTTTTATACAGCTCTGATAAAGAGATGAATCGTCGAAGGGACATGGTTACAAATTTAAGAACAAAGGTCACCCAAATGGCTGCACAACTGAACATGTCGAACTTTGCCAACCGTGACAGCTTGCTCGGTCCAGAAATCAAACCAGCTGATCCCATGCACAGAACTGTGGGCCTGGACAACCAAGGTCTAGTTGGCCTTCAGCGACAAATCATAAGAGGCAAGTTCTTGATTTTTGCAATGATACACGTTTGTTGTTTCATTTACACGGTATCTAATATAATCGTTGAAAACAGAACAAGATGACGATCTGCAGAAGCTGGAGGAGACCGTAATAAGTACAAAACATATTGCTTTGGCAGTAAACGAAGAACTCGACCTTCACTCTAGACTAATTGTATGTTGTGATCCTTTTTCATAGATGTTCGTTAGAATTATGTAATCTCACTTAGCAGTATCAAACTAAATTTTGGAATGCCTTCAAATTTTGACACTATCCTTATGCCGTTTGTTCAGGATGACTTGGACCAACATGTCGATGTTACAGACTCTCGATTACGGGTAATTCTCTCTTCATGATTGCACGTTGTACCATGGTTTCATTACCACGAACCTAATTAGTGCAAGAATAGGCTAAAGGACTTCTAACTTGATCTTGTGATTTTATTCATACGACTGGAATTGGCTAAACATGTTAAATTGAAAATAAAAAAGTTGTTATTTTCGAAAAACAGCGGGTGCAGAAGAACTTGGCAATTTTAAACAAGCGAGCAAAAGGAGGTTGCACTTGCTTGTGCATGATTTTGTCGGTTGTCGGAATCGTAATTCTGGTGGTTGTCATATATCTTCTCGTCAGGTTTTTGTAAAGAGATGTCAAGAGTTGTTTGAAATTGAGTGATTCTCATTGACCTTCGGTTGCCTTTTGTTTGTCTGTAATGGTGGAATTGATCAGTTGATATGAAACTTATTACTATTATCTGCCCATTATTTCAATAAATATCCTTTGTTATTGTTTGTGTTAAATACTTGACATGGAAGAGATCCAGAAATCTTTAACTTCTTCCTTCACATGTAGGTAATTTTTTGGGTGAAATATCCAAAAAACTTCAAACTTTAAAGAAATATGTGTAAAAAATCCTCAAATTTTGAAATCAGTAAAAAAAAACTTCTAGCAAAGGTCATCGTCTCCCTGGCAGGGGCCTAGCTGCGAGTGGACCAGAAGGTCCACCACTCAATTCAGCCCCTGCATTAGTGTGTGGGAGGGGCTGCAAGTGGATCGGGAGGTCCATCCCTCGATCCAGCCCCCCGCATTAGTGTGCAGGAGGGGTGGGGGGTCGACGATTCCAAATCGACCCCTTGCTTCTCCCTGTTTTTTAATCAACGTTTGAAAAAAATATTTTTACCAATCAAATATTTCAAATAAAATCGGGTCAATAGTCATCCAATCCACCTTTTTAAAATTAAAATCATTCTGCCAAGATATAATAAATTAAACCAAATCGTCCCACAAAAAGCACAGAACGAAAAGGATCAGCAACTGTCCACATTCTAACATGGTAAGATCATTCACTCCAGATATACCATCTCCAAACAATTAACTTTCTTGATGAAATCACATACATTATGTAACCATGTGTTTTCTAATGAGTGCAAAAAAATTGATGCTTTCCTAGGAAAATGGGTGGATATATTTACAGAGTGTGTTGATAAAACATAAAAGAACATGCATACTGCCCCCCTGAAAAAAATAGAAATTTAAAAAATAATTTCGATCGGACCGTCTTTTTAAGTTTTTACACTTGCCTTGAGTTGATACCAACTAATTACAATACTCAGTTATTCTTCTCTTTTGTGCCAGTCAGGAATACTAACACACTAAAAAGAAGACTTCAAAAAATAGATTTATCTTATCATTACTCTAAGGATTTCGCATGGAGCTTGACTTCAGTTAAAAAAAGACATTTGCATCTCAGAATAGGTAAAAAAATGTACTTGAGATCTTTAAACTGCCGATAGTAAGTAGGGGAGAGGGAGGACTGATGAAATTTTCATTATGCAAGCAATCATCCTCTTCAGAGATTGCATAGACCAAGAGTGACAAGATCTATAAAGAAATTTAACAAACACTAAAAACTTACAATGCCGATCAGTTGCTAATGTTACACATAATGATTACAAACCTTAGTCTTTACCAAGTCCTCGTCTCTCTCAACAGTTTCGATAATCAAAGACATCTGGTCCATCAGATCATTTGTAGAAGGTCTAACTCTCATATGTGCTGTTATCAAGCAGTATCAGATAATTACACTAATATTCATCAATTGAAGTTAGTGAAAGATAAAAGAAATACCTGAATATTTTAGACAAATGATCGTTCTGGGGTTTTCTTCAAAAAATGAAGGCAGTTAACAGTTATTAGCGTAGTCCTGATCATCTCCTCAAAGCTTTTCCTCGGCTTGTGAAGCCTTATCCATGTGTTCTCCATAGAGAGCACAAAAAACTCAGGAGTCACATTATAAAGATCGAATCTCCATCCCATGACTTGCTTAAATGCTTTTTGCAGGCCATTATCAGTAGTTCCACGTAGGAATATCTTTCCCTGCCTCTCATCTGCTCTCTTTTTCATCTCATAGGATTGGCAAAGCAGAGAATGACACAGGTTCATCCTTATAATCTGCAAAGCCATAATTTGAAACAGATACTGGTAGAGCCTCGGCTTCATCATCAGAAGAAGCCATTATCAGAAAGGTACTGATAATCTCTTCTTTCTGCAAAGAAGAATAACTCCATATAATCAAAGCCTATGATAATCTCTGTCAGAAATTGAATCATGCAAATAAAGCACTTGCCCCTTCACGTCCTCGATTTTTCACCACCCCTTTCCCTTCACCTCCATTTTTTCGCAGATATCAAACACAAACTCGCCGATTCAGTAATCAAAAAAGATAAAACAAAAAAAACAAAAAAAGATAGAGAAAATGAGAGATGTAATCGTACATACCTGACTGAAGCGATCCTCCCGTCGGACGGTGAGACCCTAACCCTTTCGCCAGAAAATGGGAGTCTCTTCGTTTTTCCATGTTCGATCTTTCGTCTGAGTGAGGATAGTTTGGTCATACATATACATACCTTTTGAGCGCCAAGCTCAGGAAACATGCTACGTGGCAGTAAATGATTTGGCTTTGGTTTTCGCACAATGCTGTAATTATGAAGAGTCCTAAAGGATTATTTCGTAATTAAGTCATTGCGCAGAGAGAGAAAGGAAGAAGATCGAGGAAGGAAGTAGGATAGAGAGATACAGAGAGAAAGAGATCCAGAGAGAGATAGAGAGAGAATAATATATGAAGGAATTTTGAGCGAGTGAAGACAAAATGGTTACAGACCAGGAGCTATCTCAAGCTATACAATCCCTCTTCCACGACTCTTCGTCTACGTCTGCTTCAAATCCTAACTCATTGTCTACGCTTGACGGTGTTATTCAGCAGCTGGAATCGAAGCTTGGCCTCGAACTCTCACACAAGGTGGAGTTCATACGCGCTCAGATCCAATTGCTGTTCCGCTCTCACCCTCAACAACAATCTCCCCAACCTCCTCAGAAAGAGCATTTTCCGTTTCACCAAAACCCTAATTTTCAGTCGGGTCCTTTTCCTGTATCTTCTGCCTTCCAGATTTTCTCCTCTTCACCACCTCCTAGTAAGGCAGAAGCTCTCGTATCTGTGACAGGCTCTGAGACGCCTAAAGAAAGGTAACATTTTGGGGGTCTTGGGTTGAATTTGGTAATTTGGTGTTTCATTTCAATTGGCTATATTTTTTGTTAATTGGTAAGTGAGTTTATTAAAAGGACTCGAGAGTTGGAAAGTGTTGTTCTATCTGTAATTTGCTTTTTATTGTTCCCATTTGGTATTCAGTTTCAATTTGGATTATTTGGAGCTTTCATTTTGTGATGTTTAGTTGGAATATAGTAGTTTTCGATTGGTGAACGAGTAAGTTGAATATAATAGCTGGAGAGACGGCAGGGTTTGAACCCTGCTGTAGAATATAGTCATTTCTTCCCTAAATTGCTGAGTTGGTTTGAAGAAAATTGTAGCAGAGTCCGAAGGTTACAATCTTTCTTGACACTAAATTTCTGTTTATTAGTTTCTTTTTGGGCTTTGGTTTGAAAATTGGTGGTTTCGAGTACAATGAACTCTTTTTTTATGTTTAATTTCAATTGTGAAGTCCTCGATTGGAAAATGAGTAAGTGAAAGAAAATGGCTGTAGAATTAAAGGTAATTTTATAATGTGTCCGGTAACAGTGGTGATGTTTTCTCTGAATGGTTGAAGAAATGTCAGGAGAATCATGAAGTTTTATGTTACTATCATCTGATGTCTGAGTTGCTGTTCTGATTTCTTTTCTGTATTTTGTCTTTACTTAGAGAAATTCAATTGTTTTAGTTTCATGTGAGAACATAAATTGCTTACTCGTATATTTATGTTGTCGCATTGTGTGTAGGAATAAAACCCTTTTGTCCAATGTTTCCATTTTATTGCAGTTCCCAACCTAAAACTAAGAGAAGAGGTGGACCAGGGGGTCTGAATAAGCTTTGTGGAGTCTCACCTGAACTTCAAGCAATTGTTGGCCATCCAGAACTACCAAGGACAGAGGTTTGCACTATTTAACTATTTTATGTTGTGTTCCTGTAACTGTTATGTTAGGAAGGGTATTAGTGTCTTGTACTAAAGGTGTTTTAGGAAATATCTTTGAGTGGTTTCTATTTAGCATTTACTTTGAACTAAGAATTAAATAAGGGATGAGAGAAATGGAACAGATGTGGAATTTTCAAAGAATTCTGTTCACGAATGGAGAGGATTGCATAACCTTGAATATCTACAAGGAAAGATAGCAAACCTACCCTTAGTTTCTGCTACCTCTTGGTCTCAACCAACAGCAGTTGGCTGAGTGAATCACTTATGGTGCAAGCGTGACTAAAAATAATGAAATTCCTAAAAGGAAGTTAACATACAATGAAAGGAGAATGAGAAGAGAGAAGGGTCTTTGTTTTAGTTGTGATGATGAATTTATGGTGAGCGTCAATGTTCAAAACTAATTGTTCTAGGTCTTGATGTTGCAAGATGAAGAAGAATAACTCATAGATGAGCTGTCTATTGAAACAGGCGACGTGGGAATCACTTGATTAAATCTATTGTCAGATTCTACATTAAGGACCGAGTTACTAGTTGTGTCAGGGGTAACGTTAGGAAGGTTATTAATATATTGTATTAAGGTTCTTTTATGAAATATGTTTAGGTGGTATTTATTCCAAATCAAGGCTTGTTTCTATTTTAAATTAATGGCACTTTCTAGTTTGAATTAGGAATCCAACTACCAACAGATAGAATTATAGAACCACTAATCTCTTCCGGAGAGATAGTACATTTTCGAATTTGTTTCAACTATTTATATCATCCATCTTAAACTGATTTTTAAAAGCAATTCTATCATGTTATTACTCAGTTACAAGTTGTTTTTCCATCGTGCTTCAGATTGTGAAACAGCTGTGGGCATACATACGGAAAAACAATCTTCAAGATCCAAGTAACAAAAGGAAAATAATTTGCAATGACGAGCTGCGTTTGGTATTTGAAACTGACTGCACTGACATGTTCAAAATGAACAAGCTACTTTCTAAACACATCATTCCTCTTGAGCCTACAAGTATGTGTTAAAGTTTGATAGCGTCTTCTTTGTGTCTCTGCAAATTTGAAGAATGTGAATAGACGTTCTTTCAATATTCTCAGAACCTTCAAGCTCCAAGAAGCAAAGAGTGGAAATACAATCTGGCATTAAAATCTCTGAGTCCAGTCCTTCTGTGATTATATCTGAAGCGCTTGCAAATTTTTTTGGTGTTGATGGAAGGGAAATGCTCCAACAAGAGGTTCTTAGACGCATTTGGGAATATATTAAGGTTAATCATCTTGAGGTACGGAACAATATATTAACTTTTGCCTCAGGTTAACAACCAAAAAAATGTTCATTTATTGCTGATGACTTCCTGAATTTTCATTTTTTGCCTCTTGGTTCAAACATGAACCTTTCAAATTTTGGGCTGGTAATTGATTAAGTTATGATGACTATTTTCACTTTAAGCTATTTGCCTTCATTAACAACAGGATCCCTTGAATCCAATGGCGATTTTGTGTGATTCCAAGCTTCAAGAGCTCTTTAGCTGCAAAAGTATCTCTGCTCTAGGTATTCCTGAAGTTTTAGGACGCCATCACATAATCCGAAGATCGTGATAGCTCGTCTTATTGACTGGTTGGTGAATTTCAAATTGATTGTCTTATATAGGGATATTTCCTTGAAAATAAATTCGTAAATATCCTCGAGTTTAAGGGCACCTAAATGTTTCTAGAAAATGTTGCAGGTAACAAGTGTTTGCTAGCTGTGGGGCACCTTTGTGTTTAGTGCTTTGATCAGTTAAACTGAATGTTAATTAGCTCGTGTTCTTTAGATTTAAGCAATACCGAGAGTCATCGAAAATGTGGCTGGGTGTATTTTTATTTTGACGCCATGTTCCGTGGATTGTTTTAACCTGCCGAAGTATAATTGTAGGTTAGCCTTTAGAGATATTCTGACAAATTTCTATTTTCTAACGCCTATAAGAGGCAGATTATAGTTGTAAAGCCATGTTGTCCAACGCCTGTGGAAATGTTTGATGAGTAGTCAAATTCTACAGATGACTGCAATTTGCTCTATGGTGTGCTATTTTTGTCCCAAATTAATGGTTACTTAGATTTTGTACAGATGCCGTGATCGGCATGTGAAGTAAAAATGTTCAATTTCTAGTCGCCCAAAGATTGAGACGGTAGATTATTCATAACTGATTATGTCTTTTTTAACCACCCACAGGCCACAACACGTTTGGAACATAATCAAATAATAAAACAGTGAAAACTTTAATCTAAAACAAACTATTTTGTTTGTTTCGATTAGTCAAACAAAGAACGAAAAGGTGTTATCATTAGTCAAAATGTGAAACAAAGAAAGAAAAGCTCCGATTTGCCACCAACAGAGGACTGCATAGCACGACAAGACATACATGAGCACTTGGCATATGCACCGGCAACGTGACCAAAGTAGTTAGCTAATGGCCGCACCATTTATGAAACCCACCGTCTCCTGACTTGGCTCGACTAAACTCATAATACATTCCAAAAATAATAAATCAGTCACAGCCCACATCAAACTGCTATAAATCCAACCCACTAATTCTCCCATTTTCACTCACTCCGATTCAATTTTGCCCGNACGAAAAGGTGTTTCCATTAGTCAAAATGTGAAACAAAGAAAGAAAAGCTCCGATTTGCCACCAACAGAGGACTGCATAGCCCGACAAGTCATACATGCGCACTTGGCAAATGCACCGGCAACGTGACCAAAGTAGTTAGCTAATGGCCGCACCATTTATGAAACCCACCGTCTCCTGACTTGGCTCGACTAAACTCATAATACATTCCAAAAATAATAAATCAGTCACAGCCCACATCAAACTGCTATAAATCCAACCCACTAATTCTCCCATTTTCACTCACTCCGATTCAATTTTGCCCGCAAAAATGGCCGGAAACAGAGCTTTTGCCAAATGGGTTGCCTTGATACTGCTCATTGCAGTGGCCGGAGGAGCCATGGCCATTCCCGTCTGCAACATCGAGTCGAGCGATCTTCTGAACCAATGCCTGCCTGCAGTGCGCGCCCGAGGGCCCAAACCCCCGACGCCTGCGTGCTGCGGTGTGGTTCAGAAAGTAGACTTACCATGCCTTTGTCGCTACAAGGCTTTTCTTCCACTCTTTGGAATCAATCCTTCGCTGGCCTTTGCTCTGCCTGGAAAATGTAGCATCAAAGGTGGACCTTCCTGTGCTTGAGTTGCAAGATATTGCTTCATCAATGGTGGCCCTTTGAGCCCCGTAATTTCGTCAGTTTCATATGCCAGTTGGCGAATTTTCCGGTGCCTGTACTTTACTTCCATTTTCATTCCCTTTTCTGGGGAAATGAGTAGTGTATCTGCATTTTGATTCTATACTACGAGTATTTTAAAGAACTAGTTGATTCATCTTATTGCATGAAAAACCAGTAATCAAAAATGCTTTAGCTATTTTTTGAAAAAAAGAACGTCTTATTACTAAGTAAGCATCTGGAACTATATATGAAAAAAAAAACCATTTTCACGGCAGAAAAGGAGGTAGATTTTGAATTGTTCTCAGGCCAACATTCTGGCGGACTCGACCGGGGTCCCCGGAATATCTGCCTCGACAAACTATCCTTTGCTCGGGTGAGATTGATGACCGTTGATTCTTCCAAGGAGAACAACGGCATTGTTATATCCTCTGCCGGAGACTTTGGTAGACTTTCAGTTCTGATTGGTGCATCATGAGGCAGTAGAAGGCTTATAAACGGTTTTGTCAAGAATCCAAACACCTTATAATAATAACACGTGTCATATAATATTTAATTTGACTATAAAAATGTCTCAATTACCCGACTCAATGAGAGGCATTAGGCCAAGCAAAAGACTAAGCAGCCCGCTCGCTAGTTCAATGGGCTGGGCCAACAAATCACAATCCCCGGTTGGGCTTCAGCCTCGATTTCATTTCACTTCCGAAAAATACATTTTGGGAACGTAGGAAAATGTCGAGCTCTCGATCCATTATTCTTACCCTAATTACCCTAATGAATTTACAAGGTTGCGCCTTAACTATGTCAAGTTGAATGGTCACAATCCTCTTGTCAAATTTGGACCATTTCCCTTCCTCCACGTAGGGAAAAGGTCATTGAATGTCTAGACATTGGATGGTATAATAGGAATTCAAAAATATAGAGCTTTAACCCCTAATCCTCACAGAGCCCGGGACCTCAACTTTTATGCCACTTTTTTCCACTTTCAGCCCTTCTCATCCCATTTATTGACAGATAAGAAGGGCAAGCGAAGGAGACTTCGCAACCAGTCTCAACAAATGAACGGAAAGCGACGGCTTCGTTCGAACGAGATGTAATATTTAGTTATTAAATAAATAAAATAATGTATATTTCTCCGCTTCACATGCCTAATTTAGCGCATGTTTCCCCATATAATGCCTTGTTAAATTTCAGGTCCTATTACCAGTCTATTTCTTCAACATAATAGCCTTTTAATATTTGTATATATTAGTAATTATTTGACAGTTTATCAAATATTACAAGATAATCAAATAAAAAGTGTCAACATAACATTACTCCCAGTCAAATTCTTATATTTAATTATTAAATAATAACCAATTTTGGGTTGAAATTGAAGCAACAATGATCAAAATTTGGTTAAAAGCAGAGCCGAAATTGGTATTAAAATATGTGATAAAATAATATGAAAACTAGGACTTTGTTCTATTTATTTAATGAAATATTTGAATGTATCGTTGCCCACTAATGATGTTTTAATTTTATTATTTAAGAAGAAAAATGAATATTTGATTGCGACTTTTCAAATGCCAGCAACTTCTTAATTGGTTCAATTCATATTATGATATTTGTTAATTTTAATAATATCTATTAATTTGGTTTACAATCTAATTAATTTTTTTAATTTTTTTGGGCGATTAACGAAATCGAGGAAAGTGTAAGTTTCTTCCGTTTCTCGAAAATTATCAACCATATTACAATACATCCTTAAATTAACAAATATTAGAAGAAAACATATTCATATTATAAATTTTTATCTTTGGAAAACTTGAATTTTAATGTATGATTATTAGAAAATATTTAAATCAAGACCCGTTTAACAATGCTTTTGACTATTAATACTGAGGATGAGCAAAACTGAACCAGAGTCATAAACTAGATCGGAACTGTTGATTTTTAATCTGGTTTTAGTTATATTTTTTAAAATACCTTGATTTATAGCCCGTGCTGATCTTTAAGAGTAGAAAACCAAGAAAAGAAACTAGGATCGTATGACAAAAAAAATTTTAAAATCGAGTAAAACCTAACATAGACCTTAATAAAATCAAATATAAATCTTAAAATTAGTTATAGATCTGATCAATTACTTAAAACACGACTTAAATATAATAAAATTTTTATTTTTATTTTTTAAATATAAAATAAAATTTAATTAAAACTGAAATATAATCATAACTATCTGATTTTATTTTTATTTTAAGATAATTAGATTTGATTGGTTAGTGTTATTATGATTAATACCATTTTATAAAATTATTATGACTTTTTGAATTTACGTTTTTGACTATTAAAGGTCGTGTATATCTTGTAGACAAGAGCTGGGGGCCACTCAACGTGACGATTATGCGCGTTTCACTACGCTTCTGTGGTAGGTTGGAACCAATTATTACCTGCCACGTAGTATAGCTAGAAATACCCATGTTGTGGGTCCCATCTAGCTGTCCATTGATCTGCATTTTTTAACTGAGGGACCCACTTCCTCGAGCCGGAGCTGGCTTCGACGCTCGAGCCATTGATCGACTTAATTTATTTTAAGGCAAGCTGTCACTGTCCGGTTATTTCCCTCTGAACGAGCGGCTCAATGGAGCCGGTTCGAGCCAGCTAGCAAACACAAGACAACGTAGGACGCGGCAGCATTAGATTAATCTCAACAGACTTTCATTAATTAAAAGTTTAATCAATGGTAATTAATTTAAATATAAAAGAGGGGAAAGACAGGCTGCAAAGGCTCAGAGCTCGAGCCTCAAAAGTCTATACTTTCTCTTTCCGTGAACTTAGTTGATCTCTTCCACTCTTTCCAAAATCCTCTCGCCGGGAGCTTGTCGCCTTTGACTTACCGGCGAGATCTTCACCGCAATGTGTAGCTCTCGGTGTTTTCTTCTCCTGCTTGCTCTGCTTCTGCATTCTTCTGTTTCTTTCGTTTCGGCTCAGCGATCTAATGGTACCAGTACCTGGCAGACTCTCAGCGGTAAGTTTGTTGTTATTTCTTTGCTTGTTCACTGCTGTTGTTTCTGTGGCTGTTTTCTTTTTGCTTGTTTTGGTTTTGATTCGGTGTTCTTTTGCGAAGTTCAATGGCTGCTTAGTTCTTCATTATTTGTTGTGTAACTGAGTTGGAATTGAGGTCTGACATTAGCTGAGATGAGAAAGCTTTCTACTTATAGCAGTTATGATCTTCTTTTGTTGGCTTCTTTGACTCTTTTGTTTGCTTTTGAAGTTGAACATAAAGGAACTCGTTTTCTTATGAACTTTTCGATCAATCTTTGGATTATCATTTTCATCAAATGTATACCAAGG